>JAUOBX010086733.1:0-13027 GCA_032360705.1 Eupentacta quinquesemita
CGCTGGGGAGATCCCATCAGCGCCGCTAGACACACTGATCGCCAGTGGAAAATTCGAAAACCCAGGTAAAGGGTTAACTGCTGTATGTCAATCGTCGCTAATACCGATTTGTCACGTGAACTCCACTGCTTCCTTCGAACACTTTGTTGCATGGGATTGGGTTTGCAGGTTATCACATGATCACTTGATAAACTAGGATGTAGTATTGCTAGCCATGAAGCAACGTGTGGATAATATGGAATATCTAGACAGAAAGTATCGAGGAAACCGGACAGAAAATATATATATTTGTGGAAAGGTTGTATTAGGTCGCTATTTAACATGATTCTAGCATTATAGTAATATGATATTCGTATCAATGCAAACTACACACCTCATTATATGGTTCTGAATGAACTCAAAGCTAGAATTGCAATACTTTCTACCATAGTTTGGCACGAATAAAAACATGGCCAGCTGCCCCTATTTTTTCTAGCAGGTTGTTGATATGTTAATGATCATTAATATATGACAAGCTCATATCTTATCCGGTAAATTCATACTGCACTTAACATATATAGAGTGGCATGCCGCAAATGTGTTCAATTAATATTACTTGAGTTGAAACCCAGCTTAAATTCCACGATTTACATTTCTACCCAGCAGCTATTACCAGTGGTTACCATCTGGCCTACGTATCTTTATTACGTACCCATCATCTCCTGGCTCGGACCTTCAGTTCGATGTATTTCATGTTGTACTGACCACCAGGGAGACTATTCCAGTTAATGCTTTGAGTACAGCCGGAGCACCCAAAGTAGAGTCCGTTAGGGTTTATATGATTACTACCACAATTATTCCACCACCAGGCAGCCCTTACATTAACATGTGCTGCACAGTTGTAACTGGATCTATCGTTATGACGGTCGTAGGTGGCGAAGGACATGTTCCTGAAGTGATTCATGGCGTTATAGTCTGAAATGAGAGAGAATACTTTCCTTGAATGTTTCTCCGCAGAGAAATCGCCTCATTCCGACAAGTTGCGACCAAAATCCACACTATCGATGCATAGACGCAAGATTGTGCACTGTAATCGAGTAGTGAAATATTCCACTCTAAGTAATAAACAGAATGAACATCCGTCAGACCCAACTGATGCCTCTGAAAGAACTAAAGTATATTTCTTCAGTCCAACAGACTTGTGTCATTCGATTCAGGTCATCAAACTATCATCCTGGATTGGCTCAGTCGGTGGAGCTCTGGACAAATGAATAAAAGATTGTGGATTCGAACCTGATGGCTGACTGGCTTTCCGGGTGCGTCCTTAGGTAGGGCGCTTCATCTCCATTCCTATCCATGAGGAACTTGAGTACAATCTGCGCCTATGTCAACTTACTCTCCGGAATTGTCGGGGAGCGTGCCTGGTTTCGCTTCGAGAATGTCTACAACGTTGGAAAGCGCTATATGAACATGCAAATTAAATGTTTATCATTATTTTCCAGTGAGCTATCATCATGAATATTGAGTAATAATATATCATGTATATTCGGTAAACCGTATTCGCCGAATTCGCTCCAATATCGCAGCTTATATGTAGTCTGTCAGGAAAGTATGATACTGTTTCCCCCTGCTGTATCGTATATATGTTTTCACACAAATGATTATATTGCATAGTAGTGTGTCCCCAAAAGTACGGAAATTGTGTGACATGTCGAGACCTCGTGAGATCTGGTAGTAATATATCTGAATAGATAACATACTGATCAGAATTAAGTATTATTCTGAACAGCAGCCAATCCGTATAGCAGAGATGTAGTACCTCTAATTATTCTGTCAGTTTGGTGTGCACATTTCCAAAGCTTAGTTGCGAGAACGATACAGTTTCATTAGGCAGTTAGGCCACAGCCCTCTGCATGATATGCATTCCCTCAACCTTATCTGCCTCTAACAGGACACTCAACGGACGCACTGGGTGTTGACAACATTCATACATTCTCTCGATGAATGCAACAAGGAGTTCCAGCTGTATCATGATGCAGTTTTTCTGTCTGTTGTTTCGAATTTTCGTCCAACTAATATAAACTTCTCCAGTTGTTTGAGCTGAATTTATAATTAAATGTTCGGTGAAGGTCTAAAATTGATTGCGTATCCACCCACATAGATTTAGTTCACACTGTATCTCACACATATAGATGATACAGAGATTATTTTGTATTCCACAAAGAGTAGGGCTGATGGACCTAAAAATACGTACTGCTGCATTTAAAATGATGTGTTAGCGTTTCATGTTACACGTATCATGCTAAATTAACTGAAGTCGTATGATTATTGGCAGTAGGCCTAAAATACCGATAACAAGCCGTCATGTGTATTTTTTGGATACAAACAGACGTGGGCCTCTACTAGCTAGCGTTCCGGGATCAGTGCCGCTGCGGGCTGGGTCACGATACCAATATTATGTATTCATCAAGTAGAAGCGATCACTACGTGTTGTTCTGGATTTACTTTGAAGGTTGCTGACATTCCATACGTATCATTCACTGCCCCGACTGTTGTAGTTAGACCAGGGTGGATGTTCACGGTTTTAGATTCAAGCCAGTAAATATATATATATATATCAATTATATCAGTATTTTATCAGGATAACGGTAAATGGTTTGCCTTGTTATTCCTACTGCACACCGATGTCGCGGACCGATGTTTTGTATTCAAATATGTTATCCAATTCAGGCTACATGGTACTATTTATGTTTGGTGTAGCAAAACTGGGATGGAGCAGCCGTGCCACTAGGGTAATTTATTGAAAACTTTCCTGTGCATCAGTTAGTGGAAAGGGATTTGTCATGTCGACTTACACACATAATTTAGTCGACCAAAATACGATAACTCTAGTAAGGAGTATTTGCTTGTTAGTACTTACTTGCTGTACTTTCTGATAGGTATTCTCCCAGATCAACCAGTCTGTATTTACTCAATTCATCGCTGATTCTGAAGAGACTGTACTTGGCAAAGTACGGAACGCCGTTCTGGTTGTTCATGTCGATGCGGAGTTCGTAGTTCTTTTGTGATGTAAGGTACGCCAAATTGTCATTTCCCAGCCAGAACTCCTTGTTCAGGAAGCCGAAACCGTTTTTGAACTCCGCCCAGCTCCGGTAGAAATCAACACTTCCATCCACTCGTCGTTGAAAGACCTGTTAAGGTTGACATAACATTATAATAGAATCGAAAAGACACATCTACGGATGGTTCAATGACTGAGCCTCAATATTCCTCGTTGAACGACCTGTTCTCCTATATGAGCTAACACTATTCATAATTTGCTAAAGGAACGTTGCCTTCAGCTATATGATACAGTATAGCAGCATACACTGAGTTGTCATTTGTATACCTGTCGCTACGTAATCCAACAATCCACATGCTGCAATAATATGTTGGCTCTACGATAACTAGTCACCTAATATTTATTTTATCTGCTTGAGAAATGTCTCAATGGCCCCTTTTAAATGGTACATGGCAATTCACACAGGGAACGAAGTTTAATTGAGGCACCCAGTTCAGACAAAATGGAATTTTCCAGCAAATAATGATTCAATTCTGAAATAATAACAAATAGCAAGAAAAATCTAATCCAACTCAACTTGCTACAAAATGTATACAGTTGTTGCCCTTTTCCATCAAAATCCTGCAATCCATATTGCTCGTCTAGATCGCTACTGTTGACCAGAGGAAAACAGAAATAATGGGATGAGCCAGATTATAAGAAATTACACCTCTTGAATGCACATAAATACCCTCAGTAGGCCACCCTGATTCATGGAATCACCCTCTACCTTGATTAAATGTATTGGTCTCCTAAAGGACAATGTTTACATACCGTCCATTTGCCTCCATCGATGGTATTGTTGCAGTACACTTTGAATGGTTCAGGAGATCCTTCAGGTTGTATCGTATAGATGACAGAGTCAGTGATATCCTCACATTGCTCATAAACTTCCTCGCAATCCTTCGGATATTGCGGTTCTTGGTAGTGGAAATATGTCGAGACTGAAAATTACGGAAAATGTATCATTCAGAACGTGTTGATGTGACTCCAGCTGAAGTTAATGGTCAATATTAGTTGATTCGGTCTTATCAAAACAACATTGCTGGTAATGTTCATTTCTCCTTGTTTTGTTCGCAGTGCTGTCTTGACTGACAAAAAATAAAATGTAGATACTGTACTGAGGAGATTTACCCAATAACTCTTGACTGTAGGAAGATACCATTCAAACATAACTAGACATGTGTAGGCGGTGAACTGCATACGTGTATGGATCATACACCTGTGAACTATGATGACCTTGTAATGACTTCCACTTTGATCGGTAAAAAAAGTTGTTCACTTTCAACAAGTTTTTGTTTTGAATCCCGCAGATTTCAACGAATCGAAATCATATGTATCATCATCCTAACTAAACAATTATTATTTGCTAAGCATTTATCTTGAGCAGGTGACTAATCCTGATCAACTTTTTATTGGATGATATAGTTTGTAAATCCCGTATGTAATCACTCACCACTAACGTCTCTTCTACTCCTCCGTAGTGACGATGGCTGATTGCCATGATTTGTCGTCTGTCAAATAGAATGGAATAAATAAACAAATATAGGCCTACTCATTATTCCACACAACAAGTATACAAACGATTATCGAGTTTCGTCGAGGTCATGAAATAATGAGATATGAAAACAACAGCATCGAAGTGTAAGATATATGTTATACTGTTCGATTAAACTAGTAAGGGTCTTGGAATAAGAATACGGAAACATGCGGTGCGGATATGCAAACGAACTGAATCTACCGAATAATAAAATACATTATAACACCGGTAGAGCGCACTGAGGACTGAAAGTGTTATCATGAGCGCGTCACCCATTTGGTGGTAGAGTATTTACTCGTAATATCGCAATAGGGCTCGGTATACAATCGATTATTCTGTCAATCCATGTAACAGATACTATATGTTTACAACTGTGTAAATGATATGAAAATATTCATTACATCCCAAGTGGTTTATACACATTCATTTTGTCGGACACGATTAGTAGAGATATATCTATAACAGATCCGGAGCAGTTGATACAAAAGTCTAGTTCCATCCCGCATCCAACTGCTCAATTGATACAGGAACGGGTATATGTGTAATAATGTAGGCATAAATATCATTGACATCAGTTTAAAGAATATGTACATTTTAGAGCGCATAAATGTCAAGTTATTTCGGGGTCTACTGGTGAAAAACAAGACGCCGATTTTGAGATAATCTGTTAACTTCAGTGGCGGCGCTACGGAGGGGCATGGGGGGAATTTCCCACCCCCACCCCCAATCTTCAGTCTCGCCCCTCTTGATGCCCCCAGTTGTGAGCATGGCTGAAGAGAAAAATATAGAAACTTACCATACATTGACACTTCAGATCATGAGCTCAAAAATTTTCATCAATTTCGAGTGGATTATAGGCCCCAGAAAGCTCTAGAATCGCGGAGCTTCCGGGGGCTTCGCACCCCGGACCCCTACCAGGGCTTTGCCCCTGGACCACACAAGGGGCCCTAAGGCGGGCCCCTCGACCCCAGCCATAGAGGGCGATCGCTCCGCGCTCGCACCGATGCCTACGGCATCGGCTCGTCCACTTGAATGTTTGCATGCCCCACCCAGACATTTTGTCTGCCTCCTGATCAAGTTGACGGGGCTGGCGCCGCCACTGGTTAACTTGAAACCCTAACAAATGGGAACAGTCACAAGAGAAGTTCACGAATAAACTGACTTTTATACTTTCACTACGAGTAAACCATTATTCTCTAATCTGGAACCTAATTGATTAAAATTAACATTATTAATTCAGTTTTGTGGGGCCTGAAAATCCGCAACAATGTTATGATTTATCGGGTTCTTACTTTAATGACGATCTGAATAGGAAATAAATTATGTAAGTTGCGGGTGTAAACAGTCGCAGAACAACTCCTAATAGATCTATACCACATGTGTTTCCACTCTCCTCAAAATGTTTGCTCCCAAATTGATGTGATATTCTAATGGGTGGGTCGCAATTAGAGGGAGCTTCCAAACGTACGTAGACACTTGATCAGAGAGAGAGAAATGATCGGAATTAGGGGGAATGTCTATATTTCTTTCACCGAGCCAGCAGTGTGGCTGATGCTCCGCAGAACGGGGAGGAGGGGGGAGGATGTTGTGGGAAAAGTGAGCAATAATCGAAAAACTCAGTATTCATTTTTCCATATAAACCTACTTTTCGAGATGAGTTCGTCGTTCCGAATCTACTTTAGATGTATGGTTCCATTTTGGTAATATATTATTACCTGCATGTACAAAACAGTAATGATACTGTGTTCGTGGAGGTTATTCCTATTCCTAATGAATACCGACGCCATGTTTGCTATTTTGAGTGTTAAGAATACTCCGTTTTGGACGACGATATTCAAATTATTCCTCCAAAGGGTTCAATTCGACGCATTCGACTAGGCATTCCTGACTTGGGAATAAAATTCCTCACTATTGCACATTACCAAACAACTTTAGTTCGTAATGAAATTGAATAATTTATATCATCTGCTTCCCTTCTACATTTAAATTATATTTATAACAGTATATTCGGGAGTAATTTCTGTATCCAGTCATTTTCTTCTCATTTTCTTCTCCTTTTTAATAGAGGACACTCACACTGCCGAATGTGCGCATTTAAACATTGAAACAAAAACTTTGGCAAAACTGGTTTCATTTTGAAAATATCGTTTTTGTGTAGCATGGTGATCGTTTCATCATTAAGTAACAGCACTCTAGAATTGTGCTGTGTTATTGTAGGAATATTTGCTATTTGAATGATACCATAATAAACGAAATACGGGATGATGGGCCAGGAAGAATGGGAGGAAGATATCGAATGTTGTTATAATCCTAAAGTAGATGAAGGCAGCAGTCAATTTTTATAACAATCATGGCAAAAAAATACGACAGAAAATAGTTTATGGCTGAAATAATTTGCGATGTTTCATGAGAAGTTTTTCTTAGAAAAAAGGGGAAACTGTAGCAACAGCTCCATCAGAATCCCCGTAAGCCTTATCATGGAAATTATACTTCACACCTGAATGATTTGTAATACTGAATAATCTTCAAAAAATGTTTATATCTTAGGAGATTCAGAAGGTATGTTTCCGGTAAATATTTCCCAGTTATGAGGATTATTTTTTTAGAAGTGACGTTTTTTATAACTTGATATTATCAAGAGTAGAAGGGAACTTCTTTGCAGATCATGATATTTTCATCATTTAGAATTTTCATTTCAATATTTCTGATGTGGGATTTGAAAAATGTACTGCACATTGATAAAAAAAAAACTTGGAAACATCATTCATAACGATTATTTTACTTATTCTAGATATCAATTATATATTTATCGATAATATTCATGGGGAACATTTGCATCCAGACATTTTTTTGATAATTTCGTTTTTCTTTGTGTGTAGCAAATATCAACACTGCAATATTTGCGCCTCTATACGTAAGTGCATTAACGAACTTTGCCAAATTCGTGAGAACCTTATCAGAGTTACACATACAGAATATGATATGTTCAAATTGTTCGAATCTTAACAGATTGAACACATTCATGTTACTGGTAAATAGTTTTAGTTGTGATCGGTATTTTTCAGTTGTGATGTTTTTTTACTTTATGTCCCCGTTTCAGACCGGACATGGTTATTTTTATTACTCCAACATTACTCCAACTCCTTCGACTTCAAATATTATTTCTGGAGATAGTTAGGAAGGAGATTTCTTTTCTCAACATTTGCAACTTTATTTGTGATGACATTGCAGAAAGCAATCAATTCCTTTCAGAAATTGTGTCACGTAATTGGATTATAGCAATACATTTTTGGGTGAACAATTTTTGACTAAATTTGTGTGCCTTGAACCAACAAAAGCTACCTGAGATCTCAATTCAGTGAAGTCTTCTTTGACAATAGTTTTATTTTGAGAAAAGTGTGTATCCTCTGTGCTACATCATCTGTCACGATAACGTTTCATTATTGTTATTGTTTTAACAGCGCTTTGAAATCGTGCTGTGTTATTATCAGAAATAGTCATCTTTATGATGCACTAATGAACGAACTACGGATGTTGGGCCAAGAAAATTGGGAGAACGATGTCGAACTTTGTTATAGTCCTAATATCTGAAGGTAATGGTGTATAACAATTACTGTCACGGTACAAATAATAGAGCACAATAATCATAGGATTTTTTTCGGGATTGGACATATAATCTGTCCAAATTGTTTAGGAGATACATCATCGGGATGTTGTAGGCTTGTTGGACTGATATTGTGTTTGTAAATATGGTTTGATGAAAGGCAGACAAAATTACGTAAGATACATTGAGTAATAATCAGTAATATTGATATATTGTTTGCAAACAATGGAACTTTTGGAATTTTAACAACCAACTTATTAAATCATTCAGCGTTTTAAAAACGGTCCTGATGAATATCGTGGACAATACCGCGCAGTGTTTGGATATCTAGAATACCCCTGAAATGTAATTCTCAAAGATGTAAGTGTAAAATAGGTGTATAATATTTCAAATGTTTATTATAGAAAAGACCATGTGATGGAATGTAATAATTCTGTTCATGCTAATGATATCGTTTGCTTTGGACTATCTAGCTGGGAACACGATAATTCCACAGAACATAGCCCACGTTTTAATACTGATAAAGATGCCAATATTTGTGAATTTGGAAGAGCTTTCTCATACATCACTTTTCATGTTGAATACAAACAATTGAAACTAGTTACCATTTTTAGTCAAAATGTTTCATATTGTGTTCGGCGAATGTTTCTCTCCGCTGTTGTAAAATATTTTCAAAATTGCATATGCATATATTTTTCAATGTGGGCCGGAAAATTATATTAAACATTCAGGATATAATATTGACAAAGATTCAAATGATTGTCCAAATACTGTTCTGTTGAACCCTGAAACATGGGAAGATTATCTTATCACAAATTAGTTTTGAAATAGCAAAAATGAATATATATTTTTCCTAACCATGACCTGTCTAAATGATTAAAAAAAACTGGTATTGAATACCCAGATAACAATTTTGTTACTAGAATAATCGGACAAAATTGTATTTAATTTAAACAGAGCGCATACTTTCTTCAAATAATACATGTTAACTCACCGACAGGTCTTCAGAGAAACTGACTGGAAAATTCGACGCCAACAATCCGACCAAACAGAGGTAGACAGAAATCGACTTCATTCTACTTTCTTGGTTCTGCTGTACAGAGCGTACTGATAGCTACTTCACCAAATGAGTTCTTCAGACAGGGTCTGGAACCTGAATGATCATCATCTGCCTTCGTGCGGCATATTAGTTTGGGGCTCATCGCAGACTACCGAAGTTTTGGAATTCCACACATCATGAGTTTCATAACTTTACACGTAGTGACATATCACATACGAGTATGTTCATGCTTGACACTTCATCTGCCTGATGTTTCAACCCTTCCTAAAAGGAAGGAAGCCTCGTTTCGCCATTGGGTAGTGTCATTGGTCTGAAGTTCTAACTATTTATATTCATCGCTGCTGTTTGGTATATTTACCCATGCGTTCGTTGCCGGACACCTTGGCTCAGGATTTCATTTTCACAAGAGAATTTTTTTGCGTACTGCACTTGACTACTCGAGGTCGGTTACCTATAGTATAATTCCGTATCAGGCTTGGGACTTGGTGGAAAGAAAGAGTGTCCTGTTTAGTCATATTAGGCGTATGCGAATTTTTTCTAGTTCATTTAATTATTGCAGGCACTTTATATATCGATCTATGCACTCACGGTCGGTGAAGTAGCCTGTTTGTATAACACGACGCCCATTCAAAACACAGATGCATTGTTTAGACATGTTTAAACTATTTACGCCCCTTTGACTTCTCGGCAGTTGTTAGGTATATCAACTACCGGACACGTACAGTCGAAGTTTGGGTGAGAATACATACTATTTTCAACAAGTCAGAAACCCGTAACGATAAGTCTGTGTGTCAAATTTTGTTTCATTAGATTTAACCGATGCGAGCATGCGCATTGATGACCATGAACTGGCTCTTTACCATATGATGCCCCCTCGCCCATATCGATGTTGTTTTCTCAGTATATATGTAAATCCTTTGCTCACAGGTAAGCCAGGTAAAATTAGTAGTTCTAGGATGACGTTTCATGTACAGTTGGACCTCGAAGAATTCCTGAATATAGGTTCCATCGATTGTCTGCAGGTATACCGTTCAATGATCATTAATTATTTTCTGTCTTAAGTATTCCATATTTCTGCGGAACGCCCAGTTGAACCTGTTTGTACTGTTTGTACGGGGTACATCGTGCAATCACCAGCGTCGTTCAACACTACAATCAATCAAGCACCGCCTGCGTATGCGGGTGTGGTATCCTCTCACAAATGATTCAACAGAAGCGAAAGTGTGATCATCCTGTAACATATACCGGTCCAGAGACTGTTAAAGTACAGTGGACTAGACCACCAAGACTGCATGGACTTTCTTTTGCAGTGCAAGGTATCGTCACTGCACATTGATTTGCGCATGTGTCATATACCTAGCAACGCAACATTCGTAGCCTAAGCTGCTATCCTAACTACGGAATTCCACATTTCTCTGAGAGTCTGGGATCGTTCGAATTGCTGTATGAGTTGTGAAATGCACTTTTTATGTAACGAATCTTGTTTCAACAGACCTGTTGTACAATTTTGTATAGAAATCGTTCCAATTTATTATAAAGGAAGTTGTCGCAGTTTGAACGCGTAGGGAGGATTCAATGAACCACCATCCATCTAGGTATAATCACCACGTTTGAGATGGATGGAACAAAACTTGCAACCAGAGTTGTTACTTGGCGTGATGATCTCCTCAGATGACTCAGACCACTGGTCTGACATGCAAGTATGTTGATTCATTCCCGCTAAGCAAAGAGCTCAGAACACGTCGCTCACAATTTATCGCTATGATATGCTATATCATTTACTTATCAATTTTATATTATTTTCATCCATTGGTTCATTATGGATGTCAATAATAATTATGCATGAGCCCCGAAGAAGAGTAATATGCTGATTATTGGACCGAGGCATTCATCACGGTCGGGAGGAACACTTTACTTACGATGTTTTTGGTTTGTACGACATATAGGCTACGTTAAATGTTGGACACCGGACATATCACTCTACTTCCACAATAATGTCGTCCAAAAGTAATTCCTGGTCGTTCCCGTTCCACCGATTTGTCATTCTCTTGGCTCTCAGCAACGTCTGAACCAATCCGATTATCTATACGATAAAGTACAAGCAGTTCCAGAAAGGGCTGGGAGAATTTTTTTCGAAAAAAAGTAAGACTAGGCCAGTTAATCAATTTAGTGTTTACTATATTTGAAACTGAGAGACAGTATTCCGGTTTATGCCTTGAGTTGTTAGTCGGGGTCATATAATTCCCCTGGCGTGTTCATGGTCAGTCATGATTCATGCATTCTTGTATTGAGAGACTCGGGTAAAGTGACTCCCTATACTTCCAAACGTGGAATGCCACCTCCGCTGATATATTGATGAACTGGTATATTGTCCAATGGCAATTTGAGTAGATTCTCTGGGAAGTGTGTAGCATGGTGAATCTCTATATGTATAATAAGTCGCTCATTGAACGATTATAATTCTACGGCCTCATCGCGGCGAGTTATTATTTGTGGAACTCTCCTCTGCCTCTTCGATGGAGACAGTACACCCGCAGAATGAATACATTTAACGATTCAAAGAAATAACTTCATATATTCAATTTCTTTAACCGTTCCGAAGATGGAGCAGTTACCGCGCATTGTCTCGAGGTATATTACCCCCTGAAGTAGTTTACCTCTCAACACCCTCTATCTTCTTTGTTCACTGGTCATCCATCGTATGAGGACGTAGAATGGCGGTCCAGGGAACAAGTTGGCTTGGTTACAGTATACCCCTGTCTCGATACCATCTGAGCGCTAATCGAAAGGAGGCGAGTAATCGTCTCTGCTTATCCACACACACAGAATATTTTACATAACTATGTAACATAAGAACTCCATAGGTTCTAAGTAAAAATTTACATCTATATAAAGTAAGTCTTGCGTTAATTATATGTACATTTTACCTCGTTTTCGTATTTTTTACCATGTAAATATTACTAAGACTAAGGTATATTGAAAAAATAATAATATAAGCCCTCGATAAATCATATGTAAATTTTACCTAAACGTTATGGAGTTCTTATTTTACATAACTATGTAGAATATTATGTGTGTGTGATAACATAGGTAAATGGCTGAGAGTGAATGTTGAAAACAAACCCATGAGCTAACGTGTGCTCATTTTAAGACGGGTTGAATAGGTGTGGTGAATGAAAGTCACACACAGTACAGTCTGGTGAACAATATGTAGAAGGAATGTGTAGTATATACAAGGGAGGTCATTGATGTAACCTCTGGTAGCGATGACTCATGTCTCATGGTGAATCATACATTCCATAGAGTGACTAAAATTGTAAGGTGGCTAATAAATGACTGTGTGAACTATATGAAAGTTTTGTCTATGTACAAAATGCTACATATCTGACTTCTTCCACGTTGTTCCATTTGTGTATTTTCTGGGTTATCTAAATGGTGTTGAGTGACACAGTGGTTAGTAACCTATACTTTACATACGCTTATATAGATAATTATGTAAATATATTTGCCAGTGCTGGAGAACTATACAGGCTCGAGTCTCTATTCCAAGGACTCGTGAATCAGTGTTTAATGACACAGACTCGAGACCCGAAGAACTCGGTCTGAGTCCTTGCCTAGGTTCTGCACCGTTTTTGTGCGAGCGTATTTGTTAGTTATTTCACCCATGACAATAAATACCATTGCGCACACACACACACACACGCACACACGCACACACACACATACACACACACACACATAAAA
>JAUOBX010086844.1:1792-13025 GCA_032360705.1 Eupentacta quinquesemita
CACTGTGAGGACTAACTCTATCATAAATTTGTGTGCGTGCAACAAAGTCTGAATTTGCTTTGAAAAGCCCCATTGAACTGTTCCCCAAAATATACCAGCTGGAATGGAATGATGCAGAACTGTGCTCAGAAAATGTCATATACCATGTTGAGAAAACAATTGTCCAATTCACTTTGTGGCAATTTTTGCTATGTGATGTATGAAGTTTACATGTATATAGAGTACCGAAGTGTGATGTCACAATCATCTGGTGTGGTCCAGTATCTCCTCGTACAATAGATACACTGCTGATGCTCACAGTATCTTAATCAGATGTTGTCGTACTGGAAAAGTTACGAGCATATTCAGCATTTAGTCTTTATTGCAACTTCTAAGCCCCCAAAAAGCCAGGATATTTATGAATCATGGAGAAAGGAACCTAAATATATGTACGAGACACGTCTGGTTGAAACTCAGCATCTAACATTCCAGTGAAAAGTTCTATCATGAGCAAATGTCGAGCTATACAGTACGTTTTCAACACATTGACACCGAGTATAGCCTAACAATGGCCTAGGCTATAGGCCTTCACTACGTACAATATCGGCATATATGCTTATCACTCGTGGTTAGCAATTTTATTTCATGTGTGTGTGAACTCTTCTTCGTAAAACCCCCATGAAATGGGAGAGATATTGTTCATGGTCGATTTATAATGATTTTCCCCCTTTATAATTGTTCGGGCCAACCTGCAAAGTGAGAAGCTGGCGTCGATATTGTAGTACTGTCTATACCATTGACTCTACACTGTTGTCAGGACTTCGCGTAATTCGTCTTCGCTTTGTTTGGACCAGTAGTTAGGGAGGGATGACGTCACGACTCCTGTACTCTATATCTTGCGAAGGTAAAATTGCCAATCTCACTAGAGATGCTTGGCTCAACAAAGAGATGATAATAGACAAAGGAGCAATTGGAAATAGTATCGGAGATGCTTGTGTTAACAAAGACATGGGTTCAAATTTTGTTACCCTAGGCTACAGCCCGAACAATATTGTAATCCTGTACAAATCCCAGTCACATGGGAAAACAGAATTTGTTCATCTCAAATTCAATAAGATCCGAGTATTATCAGGGCAAAGTAACCCAGAACTGATTGTAATTCCAAAACGAGATTTCAACTTAGAACATCAATCTTATATGAATATGAATAATCAGTTTTATTATGGAAAATAACCATTGTATAGAGAGAAGGTTGACAATTCAAATAATGACAGTGCTTTGTATTATTTTTAGGGAAAGGTGCTATAGGAAGATATCTTATTATTATATCTGGCACTTGGAATCAAACTTGGACTACATCTTCTGAGGCTGAATAAAATCGATCGGACAAAGGAATGTGGTAAGAAATTTGAGCCAGTAAGTTGTGCAGATGATTTTTTTTATCAAACCCCCTCACATACCTTTCAACAAGGCAACCCTACTCGTAGCAAAGCTAATCCTCTGATCAGCCGCAGACAATTTCTTCATGGCCTCCTGGATCTCGACTGTCTTGGACTGCATAAACTCCTGGTTACTGGTGAATGGAAATGTTATCGTGTTAAAGGTCAATGGAAGTGCTGAACATGACATTGCAGATAATGGTTCCCCTTGACCAGTTTATGAAGAAAATCCAACTCCCCAAATGTATTTTGCTGAATAAGACAGTGGAAATGAGGATAGATCCATTATCACGCAATGTTTTTCAATAACACAAGGGGAAGGAAAATGCATGCTCTGCACTAAGTCAATGCAAAGTTGACTTTTTCAAAACCCTGTAACACGAAAAATGTGAATTTGATATGAAAAAAAATTCACATAATCCTTCGGAAGATATCACTTATGGAGGAATGAAAAATCAGTTATTATTGTGTAATCTCAGAAGGGACATTCATTTGGTTCCCCTCGTGACGTCATCATACCTAACCTATTAATGAACATAACACAAAGATACAATGAGTTGGGAACTTCCATTTTTGATTTAGTTTTTTTTAAATATGCTCTTTTCATTCATGTCAGTTTCAAAGCAATGAACTAGCCCTTCACCTGGCCTTTAAAGTGGTTCTATCTTTCATGCATGACCTATTCTGCAAATGACATATGGTTGATCCTTGCTCAGGCTCGCTGTCAACTATCATCAGGCTATAGACAAGGACGCTGTTGAACACATCACGAACATGTCACGAATCTCGACTAAACAACAAACAAGGAATCACACCACATCGTTGTGGTCTTGTTCGAGTATGTTACTGTCCCCAAGTGTGGAGGATATACTAGTGATGTTATGTGATGAGAACATTCATCATTTTCTTCAGGGAAGTTCCGCGAGATTGTCATGCGCCAGAATGAACATTTTCTCTACTCTCTATTATTGTGTACAGTGTTCGTGCAGACCGGTGTCCGCGCGATTCCGTACGACAATTGACATTGGTCATTAGCATAGGCTATGCCTCATGATATTACCGTTACCTAATAGTTTATTCAATACGCTCTAGTTAATTTTTCTAGTCACACGATAACGATGACGATATGGTGTAAATGGGGCAGTGAGCGACGTTTCTATATCCGATATGCTGAGTGATGAAACTGTACACCAATCGGAAGAGTGTTTACAGTTGACGTCACAGTCCACTTCAACCACTTAATCCAACTATTGATCACCTTTAGCACGTTCCAGATATGGTAGAACTCGCATAGCTGCAAAAACTCTCTTCACCTTATTTGATCAGGGTATTACGGTATAACCGCAGCTTCGTCAAATGAAGTCTATATTGTCTTGAAAAGTCGAGTGTTAGCGTATTCGTTCACACTAAACAGCTGCATCGTGTTCAATAGCTCCTGATAACAATTTGAAATGTAAAGTTCACAGCCAGTAGCCACAGCGAAAGGTAAACCATGGGCAATTCGATTTTGTCTGGGCATATTCGGTTAAATTGAAACGAGCACCTTTTATTTGTTCAACCAATTACGATTCTCATTAAGGCTGTACACGTGACTGAAAATTTCGTATTAATGGCGTGCATGGAAGCGCACGTACAGAAATGAGAACATGATCAATTTATCACTTTTCATCTAGATCCACGTGGGGACGACAGGAAAGTCGCTTGCGATCTCTTGATCAGATTCGAATACAAAAGCTGAGAGTTCAGGGACGAAATCAAGGCGCATTAGATAACTCTGGCAATATTGATCGTGGATAAGCACTTGCGATAATCGGGGTTCCTTCCGACTCATCAGACAGGTGCGTCATTTTACGTCTCACCCGACAGACGGCCAATGAACACACTTCATTTCTTGTAGCGCTCCACCGGAATCTGGAGGAGAGGATTCCTTCAGGCACAACTAAGGTGATTGCAGTACGATCGCCCGACGCGACATTATTACCAAGCCGGGTTGTAGTCGAGACCGGGGAGGCCGAGACCGAGACCGCCCTCAAATTTCGAGTCTCTACACTGTGGGTATGGCGGTGTGTGGGGGACCGGTCTCGACTACATCACTGTCTACCGGATCTTAACAGAACTGGAGGGTCAATACCTCGCACACTAACTACAAGTACAGCAAACGCTTCTGCATTAAAGTGTCAACGATGCTGATTCCCCGCTTCTCCGCTATACGTTTGGTCACAGTTTATTTGATTTCTCAGCCGCGTTCGATACAATAGATCATGACATTACTTTGATACGATTACGGTACCGCTACAGTGATAATAGTATTGCACTTCAGTCAAGTTCAGTGGTTTGATTCCTATTCGATAGAACGAAGTCAAATTGTCAACATGAAGGGGACTCAGTCCAACTCATCCGATGTAAATGAAGAGGCTACTGGGACCAACCATCTTTACAATGTATGCTACACCCCTTGGAGACTAGGAGAGATTTCTGGGCATCCCCCGACCCTGAAAATCACGGAGGTAAGTCCTCACGGTGGTCAAACAATGAACCCCTCACCGTGGTGAGAGAAATACGGGGGTTTGACTAACCAAAAACAGCGTTCAGACTTAACCGTGCACTTTCTTGTAACCAGGCAAGCCCCAAGACCGGAACTTCAAAGTTGGAACGTAGCTTCAGGATATGGAGTAGATGTGCCAATTGTTTTTTGCCTGTCAAGGTCACCTATATGGCTGGTTAGAGGCCATCATCTAAAATGTTGGAAACATCAATAACTCCTGAAGGCATGCAGCGTCACACATGGTTGATTTTTTTGGGGGTAGGTGTGTGGGGACGGGGGTCATTTCAAAACATAGCATCAATGCTATCCAAGGTCATCAAAGGTCACATAGGGGTCGAAAACTGCTGAAACTGCAAACACTAGTTTTTTTGCTTCCAAAGGCATGGTCACACATAGTTGATCTTTTGGGAGTAGTTGTGAGTTGGGCGGGGGAACATTTCGAAACGGAAGATCAATGCAATCCGAGGTCGTTAAAAGTCACTTAGAGGTCAACAACTGTGTATGCCAGTTTTTTTTAGCGATAACGTGAGAAAGAAATGTCGGAAAAAGTTGACCCGCATTTGTGTGACCTTTGACCTCGGATTGACATCCATCAATGTTTCAACAAATGACATTTTCAAGGCCATTTCTGGTCCTCATAGTATTGATAGATATCAAACATACCTATGGGTTGACTAAGTTTTGATTGTGAAAACTTGTATAACTGTGATCTTCGTAGATATTAGTGAAATATTAGTAACGTATTTGATTATATTCAGTTCCGAGAACTACAAAGCCAACTGACAGAGACTCCACTTCAAATCATACGGGTTCAGGAAGCCACTGAAGGCTCATCGAGGAACTCCGGCCGTCATAATCGTAGATAAGCACCAGCGATGATTTGCCTCTTTTCCACTCAGGCAGGAGTGAAACTAATCCTAACCTGCTCACAGGATCGCGATCCTACCTCCCCATCCGACAGGCGACATGTAAGCCAGGGTCTGACCACTTCCTCACCGGATCCGGAAGCAGCGGCAACAGGTCGGACAAAATTTGAACCCAACATACTGCATATACCCTCCTGCCCATTACCCCGATGCTGATTGATGACATCCGGCAACAGACTTTGAATCGATGATTCTTGTCTGAAACCTGATGAGGAAGACCTTCGCTATAGGAATAAATTATTCAAGGGTTCGTGAGAATAGCTAGAAAACCATAGCAGAGAGACAGTCTGAAGATATGCATGTGGACGCTATTCGGGGGAACCGTGAAAAGTTTATGTTGCAGGCGAGGTCGTCGCGAGCAACAAAGGGCCATGGAGATGAAGAGCGATTAAACTTTTGCATGACCTTATGTAGAAACCATTATTTGGAGTTCAACTTGAATTCCCTAATAGTAACGATCGGTCATTCAATCGATACGAAAGTAGCCTGAGCAGTATATCAGACAGTATTTCGTCAGGTTACTCAAACTTGACTTGATCTGGTGAAAACTGGTATCATGCAGGTTATTATAACAAATACTGCTCCCATTGCTTCCATCACTGGATTGAGCATTAGAGGACAGCTTGATAACTCCCTAAAACATTGTGGGTTCCAAATAGACGATTGTGATCAAACAATGTGTATTCAAATACGATGAAGCACATTATGTAAATATTTACGATGAACATTGATACTAAACGAAAACAGCTTTAGCTAGTGATATGTAATCCAGGTCTATATAGCAATAATTTTCATTCAATGCATCAACTCCCTCCGAGCAATTTCCAACATTTTCAGGCTACAACCACCACGTGACCAGCGATTCACACACCCAGGACGTTCTGAAAAATCACACCGCCAGCAAATTACATGCACTGAATGTCCTGGATGTCTGTCAACGGTTTCTCTCACTTGACCAGGTAAGGTATACGCTGACCCTTTCGTGATTTAATTATATATAGAGGCACTAAATACAAAGTGAATTACGACATAAAGGAACATATATCATTGGCTTCTTTTGCTGGAGGAATGTTTGGGGCCACATTCGACGAGGAATCAGGCATGATGGAAGAACTATTCATTATGACGACATGTGAGCCTCAATCGGCTTCACTGTGTAGACATCCACAACGTTAGTGGCCAGCTCAACCCCACAACATATACCTTGTATGATCAACATCATAGGTCCTATAAGGAAACTGCTGTTGCTGATCTGTTTACCAAACATTTGCAAACGAAACAATTATTGATATAGAACGGCGTTTTCTTGAACAATCGGTCTCCAGGCAGCAGATCCACACTAAAGACTGTCAAGTAATGTAAGAAACGTTTAGGACCGTCTTGCTCAGTTTTTAAATGACATTCACGTCACTGGCGAAGATGGCATCCCTTACTGAAAAGCAATATATAGCCCAGAAATAAAATCCAGATATGGCCCATATATGACATGCCATATGTGGCCCAGATACAAAATCCAGATCTAACCAGCAAACATATCAAGTTTCATCTGGCTCTTCTTAATCTGGCCCATATAAAGTATCTGGCCAGATAAGTTTTTATACTCTCATCTGGATCTATTCTCTATCAAATCAGATCTGGCTTCATCTGGCCATCTCAAGTCTTTATTTGGCCAGATTTCTCCAGATATAATCCCATATATGGCATTTCAGTAAAGAATACTCCGTATGACACTGTAATACTCTTCTTATTTTCTCTTCCATCAGTCCATTGTAAGAGGAACATCAGTAGAAATGGGTAAAAGTGTGACATTCTTCATGTACATCGACTACTATCTGAGTAGATCTATCTTAGTCTATACTGCCATGTTTAATTAACAAACATTTGCCAGTTTGCATACGACTACTCTGATTAGGGGCCTCCAGACGATTTTGACACTGCAGAAGTTTATGGCGCCGCAAATGCATGTGTAAGCTCAGAGAACGATTTCTCGAAACAGATAGTAACAGGTGTGCCCAGCGCTGTATGTGTCAGTGTCATAAGTATATGTATGCGCGTGTGTGTGTGTGCGTGTGAGTGTGTGTGTGTATGTGTGATGGGAAGGAGGTGGGAAAATGTGAAAAATGTCAGGTCAATCTGGGCATGGTCGAAATGTGAGGGGGTTGGCGTGTCCACTCCGTCTCCTAGGATTATCGCCCATGTCAGGTATAATTAGCTCAGAATGAACATATAGATTCTACCTCTATATACATTTTACTCGTAATTTGGGGGACGTGAGTGATACAAAGACGCAAGAAGATCGGGAATCTGACAGTCGTAGAAGCTTCCCCAGAAATCGAGAGTTTGACATCTATAGACTGAAGCCAATTGGTGGTCTAATACTCGAGGCATATGATTCATTTCACTGTGGAATCAGCATCTGCACGCACAAAGCCAGTTCCATGAGTTGTAGTTCGTACCTCGATGCCCTCTATAGTGAGAAACAATTGGTTATGTTCAGGTTAGAATCGTATCTGATCCCATCACATATCAAATAGCATATTAGGGCGTCTGATACGTAACTTTCTACAATCCAGTCGTTATTTGTCGTTGTTTCTATTGTTTTAACGAATATTTTCTGTCCATCACGCATCGTGCATGCAATGCACTCATGCCATCACACTTATAAAAAAAACACCCAAATGGACCCAATTTGTTACTGAGGTGACCATTATTCCATAAAATGTTAGGGTAAATGCCAACAATTTTCTGTGTTTACAGCTCCAAACCGAATATTGACTCGGGGACACTATAGAGACAAAAGCAAATGAATACCCAAGGCCGAATGAGGCAGCTCACTAGTGCCAACTCAAGGCGCCACTTTCGCTCAATATATTATTGTAGAGAAGGGACAAATGACTGGTGCAGCTTTAGTATACCTGTTAAATGTATGTTATAGTTGAATAACTTTTTTGTCTTCCTCTACGATACCAATCATATATGCACGACATCTCCGTGGAACTCCCTGGGTACATGTAGGTCTAACTAGAATAGCCGTTTAGAAAGTGTGTTAGGAGCTAGAGCGAAAATAAACTTCGCGCCAGACCATGATTGCTCGCTCAGATGGTGCGAAGACCACGCTGACCTCCTTTCGAACGAAACATCTATTCGCCCTGCATCTTTACGCATAATGCTCAGAGACATCCAGGCACTTATCAAGCAAAATATATTTGCCACAAACTAAGGACAGAATGTGTCATATTCGACCGTATGGAATCTTCCAATCATAACATCTTATGATCCTAATTTTAGAATTTCATCCATGCATGCTGCAATTCCTGCATTCGTGTTTCCTCTGGGATCCCAGAATTCGAAATATGGCATCCTAATTTTTGAATTTTTCTTTGGGCTTTTTGCAATAAAATACATGGGAGATGCCCTTCCCTGCCATCTGGATGGTCTCTCAAACTTAAAATGTCTATGTAAGCTCCCCGCCAACCGCTGGTCGCGCTCCGCTTAGATGGTGAGCGTTTTATACCTTCGACCCTGGCACCCCCATGGCCCCCACTGGAAAATGTCTGGCTACGCCACTGCCTGCGTTGCACCCTTGAGCAAGGTGCTTTATCCCGATTGCTCAGAATGAGTGAAAGGTGATTTGTATGTTGTCAGCGTGTAATGACCACCCCCTTCGCATTGAGGTCACGCCTCATAGGCATTGTCTTGGTCCGTGACCTGGTGAAGGTTTGCAGCTGACGACAGTGCTGTATCCAGGTATGCACCCTTGCTGGCTTGTATGGGTTCGGTACTCGTGTCCGGCGATTAAACCATAGAAGAAAATTGTGCCCCTAACAGTTTAAATCGTAATGAACTAAGTCACCTGTTTAGGCTACACTTTCCAAGCTCAGTAGAATACCTAGTACAATGCATAGGAGTATTATCATATTTTTTCAGGTGGAAGCAGAGGAAGTACTGCGGAATTAGTTTTTGATTTTATGTATTTTCCTAATAACGATGCAGATGCACAGTCAAATCAATCACACGAAGCCCTCGCAACTACAGTGTACGTACCTTGTTATGAGGAGGTAGTTGTCCTGCGGTAGAGTATTAAATTCTAGGCCGTATACCATCATTGGGTAATTATGCAATTACGCCAAAAAGACATAAACAGCCGGAACGAACCTCCAAACAGGCAAAACGATCCGTCCGAGCTTATGATAACGTGCGTGAGGCCCACCATTGGCGACCAATACACGACTGCAGACTGAACATGCTGCAATGGAACATACATCTGCAGATTCTGTTAGCTAATCAGTGAAATAACTTCGGCAGGAACTAATAGAAAGAAAAGAAAAAAAGAGTACTACTAATAATAATATTAACAATTCATTTATATATAACACTCCATATTTACACACTGAAGCGCATGTACACCGAATGTATACACGAGGACATTTGAAGTGTCGAGATAGGGGAGGATAGAATCGAGTACTTACAAGCTCACATTTGGAAACGTTTGAACGGTTCGTAATTACGGAAGCACTGTATATAACGAACGTTGTATTCAATCAGCCTTTCTTCGTTCATCTTAATTGAGCTTGAAGGATATATTGCCTCCGCAATACACAATTCAGAATTGTAGGTAATACGTACGTACCATGTATATAAACATATATAAATTGGAGGGAGAGGTACAGAACAAATGATGACTCTAAATTATTACCCTTTCTAACATATTATTTGTATCTTATTGGTAGTATATTTTACTCATATCAACAAGAAACGTGCCCATACCAACTATACTTTGTTTATGCGTATGATATGAAAATCAAGATATGATTCATGCATCTACCATACAGCCATGAAGACTATGCACACATGTTTTGGGTATTTATATATGAAGACTAGACCACCATAATGTTATATGAACACTATTTTGGGGTATATATATCAAGAAGGATTGACCATATGCACGCGTGGTTTTTATATGAACAAATGCCTTTTTATATGGATAAAACGTAAACGACTTCAAATGTCGTACCCAAATGATAGGATTTACAATACATGTCTTTCGTCCATACAGTACTACTGTTTTCTCCATATAAATTGCATCACTGTAGTCTTTGCAAGCTTTGGAAAATGTCGAGGGATATTCCTCCGAGATGGATTTTCTCCGGATTGCCAATTATTTATACTCGACGTGATTTATATGATGAACGTATATCCCTTTCTTTTTTCACCATAATTTGAATATGGTTTATGTTTTACACTCCCTAAGGAACAAACTTGATCAATAGATTATGAATACGCACGATGGGATGATATCTGCTCATGTCATTTTCATGGATCACATTTCAAATCCTCGAATGATGAATGCGGGCGACAGTGAAGTTTGCCGTGCTGCATGTTTTTTGGATCTCTCCGAATATTTTTCCCATCTATATATTATTTTATATTTGATCACATTTCCAGTTAACTTGTAGCACTCTACCCTGGACATATTGGTTTTACACAATATACGAGAGATCGCACAATTCAAGGGCTACCGATATGTTTTTAATTCCTTGTCGAAGGTAAAAGGAATATATGCAATCACGCATGTGCGTATGTGTGTGTGTTTGTATGTGTTTGCGTGTGTGTATGTGTGTGTGTGAGAACTGTGCACTTTCTTGTAACCTCGCCAGCTACAAGACCGCAAGAGTTATTATCTTCAAAGTTGGCACGTGAGCGTTCGTACTTAACCGTGCACCGCAAGAGTTATACTCCTCAAACTTGGCACGTGGCTCTGGCATGTTGTGTAGATGTGCCCCATTTTTTTGCCTGTCAAGGTCACCTATGACTGGTTAGGAGCCAAAATCCAAAATGTTGGGCACATCTGGGGTAACATCGATTTGGTAAATTCTGGGCATCCCCATGGTGTTCAAACAATGAACCCTTCACCATGGTGAGAGGAATAAGGAGGTTTGACTAACCAAAACAGCGTTCGGACTTAACCGTGCACATTCTTGTAACCAGGCAAGCTCTAAGACAGGAATATGAAAATAACGTCGAATATTGAAATCAATTTCAAGGTATTGACATGTGACAACTTACACTATAGGGAACATGGAGGAATCGACATAACTATAGGCGTGAGCTACATCCGTCTATCTGGGGTTGCCTCTCATGTTAACAAGTCAATATCTCCAAACAGTAACAATAGGTGAAGTCTAATCTAATAGGCCATGAGCCATGTAGCCTATGTATATATGGTACAATCAAAGGCGTTACAGTGAATACATGAAGATTACTGCAAGGAATCTCGACACAGTTTTGTGTCTTGTTAGTTTCATGAGTTGGCTTAGTCAAGTAAGGAATATGATGTACAATGA
>JAUOBX010086955.1:0-13025 GCA_032360705.1 Eupentacta quinquesemita
AGAATGAGTAATGAGAATAAGTCATGCTAACTTTCAAAATCATGCACAGATGGAACATGGTATCAAATGATATTATGGATGATGCTAATACAAGTGTTGACACACGTGCCTTGCCGAGTCTCGCACCTGAGAACCGGTACTGGCACCAATACTGGCTGAGACGTCGGTAGTACCGGTACTGGAAAATCCTGGTACCGCCCAACCCTATATACCTCTCAGTCTGAGTCCTTGAGTCATTATGCAAATTTGATTAGACACTCATGATACAAACATCTACATACTAAGGTACCCAAAAATGTTCCATGCCCTGTGGAAGCCCTGTCTCTAAGAGACACATGTAGGCATAGAGTTTCTACTTCTTTATTCACCATCTCAGATATACAAGTTATGAATACTTTGAATACAAATGGAATGAGATGTGACAAAGAGGCGAGTACTTTATTGAAGAATAAATTATCTTCATTTACCTAGCCTTGAAATAGGATAGTAGATAAAAACTGCCCCACAATTCCAACTGAGTTACTATACACACATGTATCACATATTCTGTGCTGTCAGAAGAATGCCTATGCTACTGTATTTAGACTGGTTACATCTAGTTTTGATGTTGATTCAAATGTTACCCAAATGCTAAGGGTAGAATGAGCAATTTATTGAGGTGTAATTCCATGTTGTTCTTTTCATTCCAATATCATGGAAAATAGTAAGGACTCGGAAAAGACTCAGGGCGAGTCCTTCGGGTCAATTCCGTGTCTGAGTCATCGACCTATGAGTCTGAGTCATTCAAAATAGGACTTGAGACCGGTCTTGAGTCCTCGAGCACTGAGACTGTTCTGCACTCTTGCCACGCTTTGTTTGATCCTTCTGATCCCCGGTAAACTGGAGAGTATGATATGTTTTATGTTTCCTTGTGTAGCAAATTACCTTCGAACTGGCTCATATGGAAAGGAGGCTGAAAAAACCTCACACCAACAGTTGTGACTATACAATACAAGAAGGTCATGGGTCATAATGAGTTTATGATTCCTGCTGGATTCCAAGATTCGTAGGTATTAGTGAAGGAATCACTTTTGGCTTCCTGGTTTATTAGTTTATTTAGATATAGAGAGATATTTTCTATCTGCTAGTACATGAATTCCCAGTATAATTTCTCTTAAATCCCTCCTTAGGCTATTTCTTCTGGCAACTTTGACCATATCTGGCAAATTTGCTATCCCGTAGCTCTGTCATCTTCGTCTTCAGAATGAGACGTTTCGTGTGAATATGCAGTAATCCCCAGTATATATATTCACCCAACAGATCTGCAATTGGCTCCGCGTGAATAGAGACACAGAGGCTTTCTTGTCCGGAGCGGGTTCTTGTGCCAAGGATTTGAAGAATAAGCTAACAGGGGATCCATCGGAGGATAATGCTAGCTCCCTTCATAAAGTGGAGGTGGACAGGCTAGCATTGGAGATATTGATGCTAGCAGATGTACATGCTCAGGAATCTGGAGACAACAGGTAATATCGTTGGAGAAATCACAATGAATTTCATTCACATTGCTCAGGACCAACTATAGTCCACATCCACCAAGTACATCTCAAATTCAATAAAGTTACACAAATTCCACCTCTGGTGACCTTCAAATGACTGGTGCGTGTTTCTCAGAATCAACTTTGATGTAAATCATATAAATTTGATCATTTGGTATAACACCTGCCATAGGCAGCAGTCATGCAGCAATGCCCACTTTCGAACCTATTGGCGATACCTCTGAAGTGGACATGTGCGCCAAGTTTCGAGTCACTGCGACGGAGTGTCACAGAGCAATATTGCATGTCCAAAACGTCCAGAATTCCCTGCAGATACAGCATAGCCCTGAAACCATAATATAGCTACCTGAATCCACAGTAACTGGTGGCTCCACAACCCTGAGCGAGCTGCAAGGCCATCCAGATCATGGAATTCCTTTGCCACTCCCCACCGAAACGAAAAACTTTTCACATTTGTAATGGCCCATGGGTTTGCTCCTTTCTTTGCTTGGTTCGTTCCTGTATATATTTTCTCCCTTTTCTCTAAATTGTTCGTAAAGCGCATTGGTACTTCTTGTGATATTGCGCTATATAAATGTTACATAATATTATTATTATTAAAACTACACACTCTGAACTTCTGAAGTGCATGGTCCAATATGGGTTAAGTATTCATATTCCATAGATTAAAAAAACCATAGAGTACCTTTAGGAGTGCGACGTCACAATCAGTGTAGTTGTTGTTGCTTACATTATCCTAATGAGAAGATGATGAGAATATTCAGCATTTTGTCTGAATTGCAACTTCTTGAGCCCCCAAAATCCAGGATAATTAAAGATCATGAGATAAAATCTCATAAGCATATGTTGGTCATTTGCTGGTGTAAACGTAGTGCAAATATTCCACTGAAAAGTTCTATCCCGAGCAAGTGTCGAGATTTACGGTACGTTTTCAGCACATTGACACAAGGTATATCCTAACTATCATTGGCCTAACTGTCATTGGCCTAATCTAATAATGCAATGAAGTTGTGTTAAAAACGTACCGTAAATCCTGACACTTGTTCAGGATGGAACATTTTACTACAATATTATTATTATGGTGTTAGCAGGGAAAAGGGTTAAAGGTATCCAATTGGTTCCTGGATCTTTGTTCTGCATCTGTGTGTGTGTGTGCGTTAAAGGCCAATGGATGTGCTGAACATGACTTCAAAAAGTATGATTCCTCTTTATTAGTATATCAGGGGATCCAACTCCCAAACTAGATCTTTCACTACGCCATGTTTCATGACGTCACGGGGGAAACGAAAAGACGCGCTCAGTACATGCAAATCGATGCAAAGTTTTCTTTAAAACTCTGTCTCGGAAAAGATGAACTTGAAATGAATACACATGATTCTTAAGAAGATGTAGATAGATGCAGAGAATCAATGACAAGAAGAAATCATTTGCACCTTTCACTTATAAAATACAACAATACAATATATGAAATCAGTAATTATTGTGTAGACTCAAGAGAGACACTCATTTGGTTCTCTGTGTGAGGTCATTAGACCTAACCTAATAATGTAGATGACACAAAGATGGAACGAGTTAGGTTCAAATTTGGGATGTGGCGGTCATGAACTATGCTTTTCATCTTGCAAGTTTCAAAACAATTGATGAGCCCTCACCTGGCCTCCAATATCACATTCTTTAGTGCTATCCAGATGAGGAACTGTGAGACAGTCAAGGCAAACGCAACTACAAAGGTATCCATATTTCACAGATTGATTGGGGAATTGTCTCAAATTCCCCATCGAATATTGGATGCTGCCATTTGCCTGACATCGCTGCAAAATGTATTCCAATGTGTATCGGGACTAAATATGCATGAACACAAATGTTGAAAATTGTTATAGTCGATATTGTGATAGAGTATCCTCACGTCCCGCATGGTCAGTATATTTTTTCAGGAGGCAAAATTATCCTGCATCACTCCCATGAATAATGGACGGATCTGTATTCGAAACGATCGTCCCACACCATATCGGAACAAATTCCACATTGACTGATCATAGTGACGATATAACCGAATCGCTATACCTGCCAATATACATCGCTGGGTAGAATGAAGACTCAGATTCTGTGATGTCATCAATCCATATTTTGAGACAAAACAGCATCTTTAACTCGTGCCGTTTTGTTGATTCTGTATCATTTCAGTGACTGCATGGCTGTTTTGACCTCTCTCACTGTTCCACTGAGGGAGGTCCTATGCTCAGTGGGTTACCGCATCTATCTACCACCCGGCCAGGCTGATAGATCAATACAGGTGCTCACAGCCATCACTGGAATAGTCCTCAACTCTACAGGGACTAACAATATAGGTAAGCAAACCTTTGATAGTCTCAGGCTGATAGATCAATACAGGTGCTTACAGCCACCACTGGGATAGTCCTCAACTCCACAGGCACTAACAATGAAGGTAAGCAGACCGTTGATAGTCTCAGACTGAAAGATCAATGCTGGTGCTTACAGCCATCACTGGAATAGTCCTCAACTCTACAGGGACTAACAATAAAGGTAAGCAGACCTTTGATAGTCTCAGGCTGACAGATCAATACAGGTGCTTACAGCCATCACTGGAATAGTCCTCAACTCTACAGGGACTGATAATAAAGGTAAGCAGACCTTTGATAGTCTCAGGCTGATAGATCAATATAGGTGCTTACAGCTATCACTGGAATAGTCCTCAACTCTACAGGGACTGACAATAAAGGTAAGCAGACCTTTGATAGTCACAATGAGTTCATGATCCCAGCTGGTTGTAATGTCAAGTTCGTTGGTAGCAAGGCTTCCTGGTTGAAATCGTAGCAGTTGTTTTACTTCAAACAAATGCTGGTTAATATGAGTTTTATCCCTGTAGATTATGTTATATCTGCCGAGAACAGTGTGGTTGATATGAGAATGTGATGCATTTTGTCCCCCCCCCCTATTCCTATAAGCCAGTTGACAGTTATCAATGCGCATGCTCACAGCGCTGTACCTGAATAAACCTTTGGGATAGGACAAAATTTCACACATTGACTCATCGTTACAAATATTTTTAAACTACCATAACTAGTTATAACTATGTTATTGTCCTCAAGTGTGGGGGAAATGTTAGTGAAGTTTTGTGCTGAAAGGACTTAAACAGTTTTTCCTAAAGGAGTTTTGAAAGCTTGTCCTACCTCTGAACAAGCGATATCTCTATTACTTTGTACACTGTTCCAGCAATCTGGTCTCCGAGTGATCTTCGACACAAATCATCAGCATACGGTGTGGAATGCAACCGTGAACAGACTTATTCTTTGCCTGCCATCTGTATCTGTGATGATACTGTCCAATGCTCCCACGTGGAGCCAAACGGACAGGAGCAGGTATGTGAATGGCAAAACTCAGTCCTGCTTCATATGCTACAGAACTCGGATATTGAAGTTAGTTGGATCTGTTATAACTGATATGTCTTCTGGCAAGTTATTCCAGTCAATGAAGCACTCGGCCAAAATATTATTCCATAAGAGTCACAGACAGTGAGTGTGCCGGGACGGACCGGAGTGCGGCAGAAGGAGGTTGTCGTTTGGGAGCCATTCTCTATGAAAGACTTGCACTCTACCAGGAGTTCTTCTGTCTCTTAATGAGGTCCAGCCTAAGTTTTTGTGCATTAGGCTAACACTGCTGGATCTATTGAATCATTAGTGACAAAGCCATCTATCTCAATGAGCATATAACCACAGCAGACTGGTAGTCTGTGTGGTCTCTAGTCAATGCCTAATACAATAAAATCATATTTTACTCCTCACCTTTTGCAGATCCTGTTGTTCAAGAACTTAACACAATACTGAATGAGACTGCTGCTGAAATCTTCATCTACCTCATGAGGAGAATATTCAGCCTCGATGTCAGCAAGGTAGGGATAGGAGTAAGAATGACTTGGCCATGCTGATCGAGTGAATTGTTAGTTAGGCAACCGCTTCCCACTCTAGAGGCTATGTTGGAATCACAGTCAGGTCATACCAGGGACCTAAACAAATTGGTCAAACTGTACCCGCCGGCAGGGTCACAACAGGTCGTAGGCAATTTGCAAGTTGCATTCTGCCTTCGGAAGTCAACACCTCCACAATAAAGTATGGCCACAGAGACACCACTTATCCTATGTTTATAGTGGAGAATTTGCATCTGATAATAAGTGTAGTACCCAGGTCTCCAACCTGGCCGGGCCTTGTTTAGGTTTGCATTTCAGCAATCAGTCGATGAAGACCTATTTGATTTTCATGGTCCAGGGTTTGGACAGGCTGACTGTGGAGGACGGATCAGTCCAGTCGGCAGGGCACTGGAGTACTGGACTCGTAATCCAGAGATTGTGAGTTTGATTCCCTGCCAAGCCAGCTGAGCTAGACGAGCTCATCCTGTGCACTATTTAGTACGGTGCTCTATCTTGACCGTGCGCTCCTCCCTGCCCAGGAGCAATGGGGACCTGATGAGGTAACGGTTGGTAGCACCTTGTAGGCTGCATGGGGTGTAGTGATCGTGAGGGTAGAGGCACCTGGGGTGCGCGCACAGTCTTTATCAGGTTACCAATGATCAGGGGTAATGTACAGAGCGTCTAGAGTCTAGCGAATTAGTGCGCTATATAAGACTGAACGTTGTCATTATTATTATCATGCTGAGCGATCACCATGCGCCGAAATCTGCCATCCTGTATGAGGAACAATTATGTTCACCATCCAACCTAACATGAACTTTTGTCAATAATTAATGTGGTTCACACCCTTCCAGGTTTGATTCACATCCAAATAAACTGCATATATCTTCCTGTGACTGTTGACTATGTTCTATTTCAGGCTGAATCATTGGACAAAGTTCACATCTATCTTGACCTGCTGAGCACCCTTGACAGCTATTGTTCCACGGTTGAGTCATCTGGTGTCCTGCAAGCTACTGCTCAACTGGACAGCTTCAAAAAGACACTCGTCAAAGATTGTCCCGCAGTTCTGATATCATCATCGGAGGCGGAGGTCAGTTTAAATTCTCATTCCTAAAGGAATTTTGCACAGCTGATAGGTCAATACGTGAATTTCTCAGAATGTTGTTGATTCCCTACCAGTGGCAAAAGTAGTCTATGCAATGGTGCAGGCGTATAAGTGTATGTGTGTGTGTGTGTGCATGTCACATCCCTTCTCAACACAATAACTGAACACAAAAGTGTGGGGATTCATACTTGGTGGGTAGTTGGGCAATATAGAGTACAAGGTCCCTATCGTTTTTAGGTCTAGTCCGAGGTTATCTGAGGTTAACAGACGTCAAATCTGAAAAACTTGTAGAGTCTTCACTTTGCTTTGCACTTACCCCATAATGCTTCACAGCATTTTTCGCTCCCATATTGGAAGTGTACAATAGTATCCAAGATTAGAGTACACATCCCCTAGACATACAACCAAAATTGGTGTAACTGTCAATACTACCAAAACCAGGGGACCTATCATATAGAGGAACAGAAAATGAGGGATTATTTCAAATTGGTAATCTGTTGTATGCTGTATTTGGATTACGGATTAGACATTCTGGTATGTTGTTTTGTGTGTTTATCTAGCCTAATGAGTAGGCAGCCCTATAATTCCAACAGATTTAGTAAACAGTGAAACTGTTGCAAACGGTAGGCCTAAATCATTCAAATTTTATGCTGTGTGTGGATGTATGAAGTTTGCTCATCTTGGCCAAGACTATAACCATATACTATACCCAAAAAAATGAACAGAAAAAAATGTTACTGTGAAGTCTTTGTTAAATAATAGTTTCTATGATTGATACCAGAATCTCTCAATTATAATTCTTCCTTTTGTCAGTCTCCCCAGGACTTGTTTAGGTCCTATGTTGGCATCGAGCTGATCTCATGGAGGTTGAACTGTAGTCACAGTGACGAGGGAATCTTCCAAGCACAGGAGCTCTACTCTAACATCCTACACCTCGAGATATGTGCCCTTTAGGGATAATAACTTTTCCTAATTCTGTATCTTTTTTTTCAGTCTACCCAGGACTTGTTCAGGTCCTATGTTGGCATTGAGCTGATCTCATGGAGGTTGAACTGTAGTCACAGTGACAAGGGGATCTTCCAAGCTGAGGAGCTCTACTCTACCATCCTACACCTTGAGATAACTGCCCTCCACGACAACAAGAAATCATCAGTGGGAGAGAGGGACAGCACTGGGCCACTGATCGGTATATTCCTGGGGCGTAAGTGGAGCTGCATCCATAGGTTCCTCGAGGCTGGTCATGTGACTGCGGACTATGAGGGCACTCTACGGCGGTGCATCGACGAGCTGTCCCTAGTCTCCGACACGAACAGCACACTCATTATGGACTGTGCTGCTTTCCTGTTGAGAAAGGTGAGCTCATTGATGTCGTTTGTAAGGTATGTCTGTATGGTCAACAGCAGTATTGAAATAAACAAGTTATTACTCTTTGGGAGGCACGCATGGCGTAGTGGTTACAGCACTCGTCCCGCAAGCTGAAGGTCCTGGGTCTGAGTCCCGGCTTGGCAACGGCACCTGAAACCTTCTCTCTGTGCATCCAGCAGTGAATGGGAACCTGTTGTAACAGCTACTACTACTACTATACTACTAATAGGTAGCCATTCCAAAAAGGAACACATGGCAGCCATTGACATGAAATGTTGGCATTCAACAAAAAACAAGCTGGGGCAAATAAGAAGCGGTGGGGAGAGGAGTTGCTGTCCGCCTCAATATGCTGTTGGCTGAAACGAATGTCCCTGTAACAGGTATTGATCCCAATGATCATCTAATTGAATTTCAATTGATCACGGGTATATCCTCATTCTATTACTCTTCATTGTTTTTCACCCTTCTATCTTGTATCTCCCCACCTCAGCCTATGCTGTGGGGCTGCTACAGTAGTCTGCAGCATAGTGTACTGTATATATTGCACCTACAATACTTGATCGTATTACACTCTTCTATCTTGTATCTCCCTGTCCGGTAGTACGGTGTTCTGTATTCATCATATCTACAATACTTTATTGTAATACCCCCTCCTATCTTGTATCTCCCTGTCCTGTGCTGTGAGGCTGTTACAGCAGTCCGTAGTACAGTGTACTGTATGAATAACATCTACAATACTGTATTGTATTACACCCTTCTATCTTGGTATCTTCCTCTCCTGACCAGTGCTGTGAGGCTGTTACCAGTGCTCCGACTCGGACTCGGAGGTCAAGGACTCAGACTCGGCCCTAAGGACTCGAGGACTCGGTCCTAGTCCTTTCCGAGTCCTTAAATCTTTATACATGGACAGAAACAACATGGAATTTGACCAAAATTATTTGCTCATTTCACTCTTAGCATTCATGTAACATTGAAAGTAACACACCAGAACCAGAATTAACCAGTCTACATATAGTGGCATGTACCTTTTCGTGACAGCACAGATCGTGTGATACACATGTTCATATAGTAACTCAGTTGGGATTGGCTCATTTTCATTTACTACCTTATTCCAAGGCTAGATAATAATTTATATAAGGTGCTTGTCTCCTCTTTACATACCATTCCATTTGTATTGCTCTCCAAAGTATCCATAGTCTATATCTGAGGTGGTAAATGAAGAAGTGGAACATCTAGGTATACATCTATTCCTTAGACAGAACTCCCACAGACTGATCACTCACATCATCATCCTAAAAACTAATTTCACGGTATGTTAGTAGTCTGAAGGCGCTTGCTTGGCATGAGGCATTTCCGACAACCTTAGTGATGTAGATGTGTGGTTAAAAAAGTGCTATTCAAATTCACATAGGGACTCAAGGACTCAGACTCTGACACAGTGACTCCGACTCGGAAGCTGAGGACTCCGATGTCAAGGACTTGGACTCGGATTGAGAGGACTCGACTACAGCACTGGCTGTTACAGCAGTCTGTAGTACGGTGTACTGTATCCATCATATCTACAATACTTCACATATCCACAATACTTCATCGTATTACCCTGACCTATACTGTGAGGCTGTAACAGCAGTCCGTAGTACAGTGTACTGTATAATTCTACAATACTTCATAATTACACCCTTCTAGTTGGTATCTTCCTCTCCTGACCTGTGCTGCGAGGCTGTTACAGCGGCCTGGTGCTGTGTGATGGATTTCTACAGGAACAAGCATTTCTGGGAGCTCTACTCTGCCTTTGTTGATATGACATTCCAGCATGAACTCTTGACCCAGGGGCCAGAGGCTCCTCTCTTCAACACAATCCAAAAGGTGAGTTCATTCTTATGATCGTCAGGAGTCCTAGGAAAAAACAGTCTAAAGCCCCGGTCACACTGCAACGATATCGTATAGTGCACTGATCCGATTTTTTTAATTTTTGGCTCACGAATGCCAGTCTCTTTCCATTATGACGGATATACAGAACGACAATGATAATGGACCTCATTCGCTATGTGTGGAACCAATTCGATGTGAAATCGCCCATTCCCAACATTCACCCAGCTTATATTTATCGGAGAGCTATCCGATTTCTCATCCGATTTTTATCGTTCCCCGATATGACGTCACATTAGAATGGAGCTGACTAAGGACCTTCAGGCTAAGAAAAGGTATTTAGATGTTGTATCAGCCTGTATGAACCTCATTACCGCATTCTTTGGTAGTCGGCTGAAAATCAAGAAATCGTGTAGCAATCAAATAAAAAAATTGTTATAATGTGACCGGGCCTTTACTCCGGAATGACTACAAAAAGGAGAATATATTTTGCAGTGGGTAGACTTTCACATAACAATCTGAGTAACTCTTCCTGAGTGGGGATAATACTACAACAGTAGGTTAATTAAAAAAAAAGTTAATACAGTTAATAAATCCATAACCAACACCCTCGGCACGAGGGAAAACCTAGTCTCCAATTGAACCTCTCATTCACCAACTGACTAACTACGCAGGATTATAACCACCTCGACATTTACTCGAATAACACGTCAGTAAATTAATAACGGCAATATGGGATAATAATAATAATAATATAATATCTCTTTCTTATATAGCGCTTTTTCAAGTCGATGACATGCTCAAAGCGCTTCACAGATAATAAAACAGAGTTCTCAAGCACAGCGTGCCAAATGAATGTTCAGTGACTCCGACACAAATAAGAATGGCCTCCCGTCTCTCCGACTGGGACCTCTGCCATATGCATGGAGCCTAAGTGTTTGGCTCTACAGCACCACCCTCGACCAGAACCGTGCCATTCGTCCAAGGCTATTAACCACCTAAAAAGAGAACACAATATACCCTGTTTTATTACCTAGAAGATCACGACAATGCATATTCTAATTGCGACAATCAAAGGGAATTACTATTAGTCAATTCCAACTAACGACATGTCAACACAACTAACAATGTTCCGAACACTGTCTTAATCGGAAAGGATATACCGTATAATCTCTAATAGACGCTCAGGGGGGGGGGTGGGGGTTGCATCTGGACAAGAGGGGGCCGATATTTGAGGGACCTATTTTCGACTGATTTAGGTCAATTTTAGGCTAATTTAGGCTAAATTTGCTAGAATAAATAAGTATTTTCAGCGATATTTCAGTCAAAAAAGGGAGGGAGGCGTTTATTACAGAGGGGGCTTCTATCACAGATTATACAGTATGAACAAAATACATTACAATGCTATTTTGTACCTCAACATTCACTTCATGTTTAACCAGCTATGTTCCGTTCAACGGAGCATTACTCCTCAATACAAATTCATAATTCTACAATGACACGTAACCTCTGTGTCCTCAAGATACATTCCTAACAACGTGACCCACGGGAGAATACCGCCCATCACCCAAACCAGCTAATTCAACCCTAGAAAAGTGACGAGAAACCATACTACTCACATTCGTAACGAAACTGCACAGTCGTTCAATACGGGATCACATTCCCCTGGTGTTAAATAGCAGCGTGCCCATAAGTATGATACTATAGTAACGACTCGATAAATTTGGAGCCAGAAATGAGGTGTGCCGCAAATATCCGTTCAGAGTTAAGTGTAGGAATTGCGTTGGCCTGAAATGCCACACCCGATATCCCCAAGATAACGATGGTCGTAATTATGTTACAAGCACTTAGACACTCTCCACAGACGACTTCATGGGCAAGAGCAGTAAGAAAAAGCTATACCAATAGCTGAAATATGTACGTTTCACGCAGCATAGGCTAGATCCGCCTAAAACAATACACCGACATACCTGCGCTTGCACCGCACTTAGCAGGTTGTAATGGCGAGGACAGGAACCCTATTGTTTTTGTTGTGGACTGGGGCCTTTTGGGGGAAAAATTGAGAAAAAAAAAGAAAAGAAAGATATTTCAGCTGATTTTGGCTTGTTAACACGATAACTCGACTCCACTTGAATGGATCGAGCTCATACTTGGTATGCATGTTTCCCATGATGAGTACATGATCCCTATTGTTTTGGGGTCGGGTCAGAGGTCATGTGAGGTCAACCTACTTGGAGTCAGGTCAGAAGTCGTCCGAGGTCTGAACATCTTGTTTGAGTCCAGAATAGTCATTCTAAGCAGGCAATTACAAGAACCCCATTGTGTTGTGGTATATGGGTTCCCATGAAAGTACATGATCTCCATCGTTGAGGCCATCAGAAGTCATTGCAGTCAAGGAATCACTAAGCCTTTTGGCTTTCTGGTTTGTAATCACACATGAATAGTATTCCCAATCTCCTATTCTGTTAACTATCTTGGGTAGTTTCTTAATGTGAATGTTGATGCAAAGAAGTTTTGAACTGGCACAGCATAACTGTCTCATTAGGTTATTCCATTTTACACAAATCACTGTGATTGATAACAGACATGGTAGTGATATGTATCAGGCAATAGACTCCATACATTAAATGCTCGCACTTGGCACCTTGATAGAGAGAAATTTTCACTAGCACTCCATGAGCGTGGATTGCCTTTAGGCTCACCCCTCAGATTGTTGGATATGGAAAAGACCACAGGGGTCTCAGGAAATGTCATGACTCAAATTCTCTAGGCCTACGGGGTCAACCCAGCTTCTCTGACACGAAAAGTCATGAATCACTTGTCCTTGCCGGAGATGCTATTTAACTGCAGATGGTTGATGATTTTTATTCCCTGAGCTATGCCTGTTAGCTTGGGTATAAGGACCTGAACGGATTTGACAGGCATGCTTGACAGAGGGTCATTTTCACTGGCAAAATGACCAACAACAGATTGTTTTATGATATGCAGCACCAATGCAGTCATTACTGAGATGCAATTTACATTCTTGTCTTTTCCATGCACATAATTATATGATACTATCAATTTCGAATATTTTTCAGAGTTTCTGTGTGATATTTGTATCATTGGATTCTCTCAAAGAAAGTTATAATAATAATAATAAACATTTCTATGGTGCTCCACGGAGAACACAGCGCCTCACGAAATAACAGTTAGCCTAAGCGAGAACAAGTATGTTTTCAAG
>JAUOBX010087066.1:0-13024 GCA_032360705.1 Eupentacta quinquesemita
AAATCTAACAAAATTAGAACAATTGCATGATTACCGGTACGCAAATGTTACCTCAATTGAGATGACTGCCATGGTTGGATATTTCCGCATACAACCTGCCAAATAGAAGGCAGCAGTCATGCTGAAACAGCCACTTGCCGCCGCCGTCTAGACTCTAGAAACCCCGAACCATGATATTCCTAAACACGTGAGTATAAATATGTTTTTTGAAATGAGAGCACTATTCGTATGGTATGTGGTATGAGTATGGTATATATGGTGACTGCGGACAAATGTACCACCGGCATCTACCGCTGTTCAATTTATCTCACTTCTGCAATAGAGCCCGACTCGCAGTAATTAGTAGCAATCGGCATATCCATTGCAAGGCTGATTAGCTCATATTTAGTTTACTTTTTGGGAACTTGTAACTGATCACTCCATGTTTATATTTCTAAATAATTGTAGTAGTTGTAACTTGTGATAAGGACCCATCTAACATTTCAATAAACTGGATCATGCATGGTAATTATAATTTACTATTTGCTCATTCTTAGGTTCACCTATTTGGCTTCACAAACCCACACATACCGGTAAGATGGGTACACCGGGGAAACACACACACTTTGGACCGGGGACATTGTTTTTTACCAGTAAAGTGGGGACATCGGTTAAAAAAAAGATAGGGGTACACCTAACTGTAAAAGCATCATTTTAATGGGTTTTCGGGCATACACCGCTGACCGGGGATATCCCCGGTCCCGACACACATGTCCGAACCGGGGATATCCCCAGTCGGGGGGATGTCCCCGGTCTGCACACAAAATTCACGTGTGTATCCCCGGTATGCCCATCTTACAGGTGCACACGCGCATGTTAGTGTGTGTGTGTGTTTGTAATTGGCTAATTAGGCGGAGTGGTCTTATTACCATACTTCGTGCAATCTTTTTTATTGTTACTTAGTCGGGGTTAATAGTAGGATAGTAAAATAGCCCCATTGGCCGCACGCGGGCGTGGCGGCTGCGTGTGTGTGTTTGTGCTTGTGTCAGTTGTGTGAGACACTCCTTGTGAGCAAGCATGTATCAATTTGAGATATGGGGTTTCGGTCGAAATTCTTGTGAAGATGAACCCTGTTTGCTTTGGAGTTAGTGATGATGTGATATCATATGATGATATATACTTATAGGCATATAGCTCAAACATATAATAAGACATGTATCAAAGCGCTTCACCTAGAATCAGGATAAAAAACTCAGGAATCGTAAAAATCATAAAAAAATATACATTCACCCTAATTTGTGCCTCATGAATCATTCACAGTTGACGATATTGCAGTTTCCAGGTCTGTACCTTCGCCGGGGCTTGTATGGACTCAATAAAAGGCCTTTGAATTGCGAGTATATCAGTTAAAACAGGACTGATAATGTTAATCAATCCTCTAGGCCTACAAAGTTTAATCCATTACCCGACTCTCGCATCATATCTGGAACATACAATAGCCATGTACAGCAGCGATCAATATGTTCAAGATTTTCTTGATGAGCCCTAAATTGTTTCAATACCGGGAGCCAGATCCGTTATGGTATCATGTCAGCAGCTCATTCAGCACCCCCTCTGTCTTGATACAGTCCCCTCTATGCTAAACATAATGTGACTAATGTTTGCAGACACGGACTACAGTAATAATTATATCATTCTAAACAGTGAAGGTTCCCCATGCAGGGAAGTGTGTCATGTATACTGGCATATGTCGAAGGTCGACTATATCACGAATCATGTTAGACAACAAAAAGTGACGACCGTCTATTACCATCCGGTTAGCAGCTCATTTAGCAACCGTCAGCACCCTCTGTCTTGTACAGTCCCCTTTAAAGGCTGAACATATCTGGAACGTGTATGTAGCCTTGTAAAGCAGCGATTAATGAGATCATGATTTTCTTGATGATCCCTGAATTGCTTCCATACCACAACCTAGATCAGTTATGGTATCCTATTAGCAGCTCATTCAGCACCTTCCATACCAGTCGCCGCCCCTCTGTCTTGATACAGTCCCCTCCATATGCTAAACATATCCGAAACGTGCATGTAGCCATGTAAAGCAGCGATTAATAAGGTCTGGATTTTCTTGATGATCCCTATATTGCTTCCATACCAAAAAGTAGATCAGTTATGGTATCCTCTTAGCAGCTCATTCAGCACCTTTCATACCAGTCACCACCCCTCTGTCTTGATACAGTCCCCTCCATATGCTAAACATATCCGAAACGTGCATGTAGCCATGTGAAGCAGTGATTAATAAGGTCGGGATTTTCTTGATGATCCCTATATTGCTTCCATACCAAAAGCCAGATCATTTATGGTATCCTATTAGCAGCTCATTCAGCACCTTCCGTACCAGTCACCACCCCTCTGTGCTAAACATAATGTGACCAATGTTTGCAGACACGGACTACTCGATATGCTAATAACAATATGATTCCAAACACTCAAACAGTGCAGTAAAGTGTGTCGTGCATACTAACATATGCCAAAATGCGACTGTCGCGAATCACTGTCAGACAACAGAAAGTGACTATCGCCTATACTAACGAATGAAATTAATTTATGGGCACTTCTACACAGATTTATGTCAGAACAACGGTCCTTTAAATAAGTAGAGTGATTGTGTCATTCGAAGATGGCCATATCCACGCATCACCTACGCACTTCTGTTTCTCGTGGATTACACGCCGCCTATTCTTACACCGGTCCTTCCTTTTCCAGCTGTAATCATACCTAACCACCAAACTCGCTGACTGGGTGTATGTAGTTGTCCCGCCAGTTGGACTTATATGAGCTACTCTTATGGATTGGCAAATTAAATGATAGATCTTGAGAGACGGGTTCCCTCCAAGAGATCCACTCATGAGAGGGCCCAGGAAATCTATACTTAGCAGTTCAGGTATAATGCAATCTTGCAAGAGGAAGGAGCCACTTCTAGCTGAGAGAGCATGAATACAATTTTGGAGCAAATCGCATGTTCCGTCAAGGTGATCCTCGTTCATTGCCTGCTGGGAATTGAGATGACTATACATATGGGACCCTTGTGAACAAATCATTGAAATATTCCATCATTGTCTGGGAACCCCTATACCAAGGTACTCTCCATCAAAGTAGAGACAGTCCAGCGTAGAGCTGCCAGGTTTTTCTCCCATCATCCTAAAAGTTGGACCTTCGTGTTAACATTATTGAGCGTCCAGCTTCTGTATCGGACCAGATGAAAGATATTCACGACCACTTTTTCATTCCTGCAAACCGAACTCTGCACGTCACGACAACTACAGAGCTTACCAACTTCACTCCAACAATGAAGACATACCAGCTTCCACCAATGAACGCTGTCAAGTTGTCTTTTCTACCGACTGTTGATACCAAGGACTATAATTCAGAGGGCAATATAACTTTCGGAAGATTTCTCCGACAACCGTTCTCCTGTGAATAATACCTTGATAGGCCTATCATCTGCCTACTTGCAACCCGATATCCTGACAGGTCATGTTGACCAGTATCTCTCAAGAAGTGTATTTATCCAGCCTGTACTGTGACAGACTGACAGACATAAGCTATGAAGCCGTGCAGACAGAACACTCTCATGTAACGCCCACATATGCACAGGCGTGTCATACAATCTGGCATGCATTCTAGCATAATATGCCAAGTCGACTGTCGCAAAGCACTGACGAACAGTAGAAAGGAACAACCACACCTATATTGACAGATGGAATCAATTCATGGCCCTGAGCACAAATTTGTGCCTAAACGGCTACAAAATGTCCACTGACTGAACTGCATTGTGAGGTGCCCGCGTAGCTTCCTCGACTGGGTGGAGGGATTCTAAACCTCGTGATACATATCATGTAGACCGATGAAACAAAACGCAATGATATCTCAGATTTTGGAAGCAGCGACTTGTATTTGTCATCTCTGTTAGGTAATTTATGCTTGACAAGAGACGCATATTGGGCAAATTATATTGAAAACATAATTTAGAAGGGGAGGGGGTGTGGGTACGTTAATGTTCATAACATCATTGAAACATATATAGCCTTACGCGCTGTGTCTATAAGAGAGAGACATAATATTCGTAGATGAACTCGGGGACGATGCCCATTCCAGAAGAAGGTTTTCCCCATATTCGCTTACTCTAATCTCTGGACTGATCCCCTAACAATTTAGAACAACCAATACTTTACAAATTAGGCAGCCAATGAGAAGCCGCCTTGAACTGTGGACGCACTAATATACAACAATATCCCCAATTCGTTAACGCCAAGATTACTCCCCAAACTAGTCTCCAAACATAACAATGGAGAACAACTAACGCTATACAAAATCATCATCCAATTCGGCACAGCCATGATACAATAATTCTCCCCTAATTGCTAGCACTTGTTCTAACCCCTTCGAACTAGTTCTCAACCAATGGATAGTAATTAACGTTATACAGAGCGAAAAACCATAGAGAAAACACCTTTTATCCGTTACACCTCAACTGGTTTCTTTCTTACGCAGATGGTCAATCACAGTTATAGAGCATTCACACTTCTAAGGAGTTCTAATTGCTAACACTAATCTCTACCCACTCCCCATCCCGAACTAGTTTCCAACCAATAAAGAACAATAATTGTATACAAAGAAAACAACCAATGAAGAAACACCTTGTATCCAGTGCGCCTCAACTGGTTTCGTCCTTACTCAGATGGTCGATCCCAGTTGAAGGGCACTTTCACAAAGGTATTTTCTGATCAGTGGTTCGTATATTGTATAGTCACATGATTAGATTAACACTGCAGGGAAATGTCATTCAATTATTCCCTGGTTGCTGGTATGAAAAACAACAAGTTTTCCATTAGTACTGATCGCTCAGTCGTCTACCTCCCCCACCTAAAAAAAGTTGTTGCCGCCCAAATGTATATGACAACGCCCGCTGTTAATACCCCATAGTTTCATTGATAGTTGCAATTTGATTGTTTACAATTTAGGTACATTATCGTTAGTTGTTCCCTCTTCTCCCGAAGGCCCATCTCCAAAACGGAGGAACAATATCCCGGGTGTGGCAACAACAGTTGTGTCTCTGGAAGACGAGTTTTACCTCTGAGGGCAAATCGCCATCTCCCATAAATTATCGGCGACCATACATGTGGTATTATGCCTCAGCTTTTCGGCTGAGAGGTTGAGAGAGGGGATAATAACGGGGAAACAGTGCCCGGTTTGGCTACTGATCAATTTGTAACAGTCAATCAGAGGGTAATACTAAATTGCGGGTTTACCAGGGTATAATATGTCATCCTCAGCTGAGCGGCGACAACTTCGGGAGTAGGGCAACAGACGGCTGGACCACTTTGAAGGGCACATTTGGGTTTTCTTCAAATGCACTGTATTCGTTTGCATTGAAAAACTGTACACGATGAATGATATAATTATACTGTTTTTGTATCATTATTATAATAGTAGTAGTATACAAGGAACCTTAGTACATAGTAGTCAATATTCCGAGCATGTGTCATTCCGGCCACAGTAGCCATCATGTATAGGCTATGTTATAGCGTATGTTTGATACAAAATGCAAATGATCGATTCACATCCTCATTAGGTATTACGAACTATTCACAACAAGCACATAATAAAGTTATAATACGATTCATGATACAAATAACAATGTGCACGAGTAAAACGATTACAAATATTCATGCACGGAATGTTTGAAATTCTCCTTGTGAACAACGTGTGCAGTACACTGGGCAGTGACAACATAGGCTACACCGGTTTCCCGCCTTCTCTGCTAGTGTCCGGGGTAACGAGGCGGGTGTGTTAGATTCCTGCTCCCCTGGACTGTCATTCATCATCATCGTCATTATGTATGGGTCAATGGCATGAGAATAAATCCTTAACGAATATACTGTGTTGTATTTCAGGGTTTTATACAGAACGAAGTAGAACGCTCAATAAGGAAAAACACTATGAAATAGTGCCTGTGATTGGTTCAAAAATGCTCAGAATGTGTAAAAAGCATGGGAATTGGTACCAACCTTACACACATTTGCAAGGATAGTGCCAATTGGGAGTGTGTGTTGCTTAGCAACGGTTGCTGGGCAACATATTTGTCATTGCAGCCAGTCTATATGGTGGGTAGAAACCAACATAAGTGACACCCCAGATATCCCTATATTGTAAATTCTACCATACCATACATTGATTTGTTGACATGCATTGTGAACAATTTTCCTGGGTTAACACAGTTATTATACACTATCCTATAGTGAAAATTACCATATCATTGGTCTAATATCGTTTTCAATGTATATGTTAAGATTTCCATCATTATTGTCATCCTAGTATCACTCTGCAGCAGTTTAGTAAGCACATAATGCTCCTGAGATATAATGATACCCTAAATATTGCCACAGTTCTCAAGAATAGCTGTTTCTGCAGAATGTCCTATTCCCAACACAGACAGAAGTAAAAATGTTGTTTGTTCTCTCCGAAAAATCATTCATGCCAAGGGTTGCTGGAACGAGTGTGGGCAGTTACCGCATGTCCATCACAGCAAGGATCGGACACCTATACCAATCCATCGGGTATAACAGCCTCATGTGATCATATCATGAATAACATAATATTATTGGGCAACATGTCTGCGAGTACTATCACCAGATTGATACGTACAACATCATTGAATGGATTCGTCAGTTCACAACCTCCGATAACAATATAGACCATAATCCAGGTTATCTACCCCTTAAAATTCCTTTTACGGCAAACACATATTCTTGTTACAGAAGGACTTGATGAAGTGATATTTATCAACTGTACAATTTGCTTAGGATTCGACATCGTGTTTAGCATTTAAACATGGTTTGAAAGCGATGACAGAATAGTGTTTAGAAAAGAATTCCTCAACACTCTTCTTAGGGTGTACGCCTCAACTAAAAGGTACATTGCTTAACAAATTACACAACGGCACACATATTGAAACACAGGCCATATCATACATTCCTCTTACTTTCATTCAACGAATTTCGTCCTTACATAGTGTATTTCTTTATAAACGTATATCATATCGAACGAGTTATAGCAGTTACCCAGTAACAATTCGGGCAGAATTTGCCCGGTCGACATGGACGGAATTGGCCATCCAATGTTGCCCTTTTGAGATTGTTTTTATTAGCATGGAAAACTGCACAGGATGGATGAATGATACATGCCTAATAACAGTACACTCTATATAGTATAACTATACACAGAACCTAATGATGAAATAGTCTGAATACATGAAGAGAAGTTGATGCTGAACCTTACTTCCAGGTTTATGATTTCCTTTGATCTGCATAATGAGAGAATTGAACCCCCGAACTGTCTTCCACTCGATGAGACTGTGAAAATGCGGTTACATTTATTATAGTAACGTTTTGGGACATCACGCGGGAAAACGATGTTGCCTTTCAGGTTTTTTACTGAACGGAGAAGAATGCCTAATAAAAACAATAATAAAGCACACAATAGCAACGTTTACACCTTGTTGACAGTAGATACGAGAGCGCTAACGTTATCTCTGGTGGTTGTTTCTACTGACGTCACTAATGAGTCACACCTGACCTGGTTGCGAAGAGAGTTGTTGTTAGTTGTGAGTTGTGAGTTGTTTAACAGGCCCAAACGTAACGAATGTATAACGCCAACTAGTTTCCATTAATATATTGAGATGGCAAAAATATCCATGTCGTAAAAAGAACATATTTCATAGAAGCACACTCTTTATAGGAAGGGCAGGACCTCACGGTCCCCTCAGCTGTTCCAATTTCACTATACCTTGCGTTCTTTATGGGAGAATAGTCGCTGGACCATTTCCATTGAATATCAGGCATGGACGAATTTGTATGCTTTTGGATTGAATGTAGTCATCAGTAGCCATCTCTTCTGTGTTATGGTCGTTACACAATACGGGGGATCGGTATCAGTACTCTTAGTTGTGTGAATAATTTACCCCTCCTGACTGTAAATAACCCACTCCCCACACCCCCATACAAGGTAGAGGGGTGATTACTGTGAGAATACAAGCTAAAAGGAGAGAGAGTTGGGTCTACTTTACACCCCACACAACCCATGTCACAACAATTACTGAACATCGCCACAACATATGTACTGTTCACCACCATTATCAAATCAAATCCTCGCTCATCTCTCGTTTGTGTTTTGATTTATTTGGTTAGCCCAAATGCGTACAACTTCTTTGTGCTCCTTGTAGCTATCAGTAGCTTCTCCCCCTCCCCTGTCTCTAATATTGTTAGACACCGTGCATAATTATTCACCTGCCTGGTTGTCAGGAGCTGATGGCCATCCTGACTGTATTGTGTGATGACTCGCGACTCTGATCCCTCCCACAGCATGTAGATGTGGTTGGTTCTGTCCGTACACACACTCACAGGGCGCCAGCCCTCACCATCAGGTTCAGTGAACCGATAGACTACATCAGTCTTCCCTTCCTTAATAACTACGGCATACGCTCCCTTACCCTTCATATCACAGACAATGAGATTGCTGTCATGTACAACTATATCTATCGCCCACATGATGATCCCAGGCAGCTTCATGGTATAGCGATGGTTTAACTGGTCATCAAGTACTAACACATCTCTACCATAACCACCTACATAGATATTGCTCTCGTTGTCTGTGGTTACACATGTTACAGACCCAGGCCAATTTACGTTCATGTCTCCGATGTCTTTCTTCACGTGCTTACCATCGAGGACATTGTAGATACCGACTTGGTTAGACGTACACACAGTAGCAGTGAGATGTTGTGATAATTGATGACAGTAACGGGCTGGTGGATATATTGACCCCGCTACCCCCTTTAACATATTCTTACGTTTTACTCTCCCCTCCCTGCTAATAACTGTTATATGTGATTCATTCACCCCTACATACCCAGTAACGATGATTTGACCATCACTGCTGCTGGTGATACCACATACCCCCCACCTACCGATCTCCTTCATGTCCACCACAGACTCATGACCCTCTGTGACCGTGACCTTATTTCCAACCGTGAATGACAGGTCCTCGACCCCCGTGTTCGATAGAGACTCCAACTCCTTGAACTCTTTTTCTACATCCGCTTTCAATAAATCCCCCGCCGCTGTTATAGCCGGGAGACATTGTGCCTCCGTCCATTCATCATGGGATTCCTGTACGGTCGTCGCTGTTGCTGTAAAGTTCTCGTACCTGCTCATTGTTCGGGTGGCGTGATCAGCCACATCCGAGATTTGCTTCTCGTTGTTCTTTCGACTTTCTTCCACCATCTGCTCAAAGCTATCCAGCTGATGATTGATCCTATCTACTTTGACGGATCTGCTGTCGTCGAGTACCCGGGTTTTCTCATCAACGACGTCTACATCTTTTCGACAGCTTTGTTCCTTCTCCTGCAATACCTTGCCGTATTTTACTCTCAGTTTTGCGATTTCCTCTTCCAGTTGCTTACTTACCAGATTACATTCTTGTTCATTCTTCTTGAGGATTTCTTTCCTTTGTTCCTCCAGCCCACCCCGTTCTGTGTCTGTGTTACTCTCAATTATTTTTAAGGCTTCCTGGTGCTTTGCTCTCGCCTTCTGTAGTTGCTCCTTGACGTTCGCTGCCAGGTCCTTTCTGACTTTCTCCACCCTCTTTGGTAGCTCGTAGAGTCGATCTCTGAAGGTGCCCAGCTCCTGTACCATGGTCCCCAGCTTTCCCCGCTCAGAGGCTGCCAACGTCCTCACCTCATGTGTCACGTGACCTTTATGTTTCCCATAGATACATGCGACACAAATGGGGAGGTTGTCACATGTTTCGCAGCACAGCTCAGCCAGACGTTTGACATGCTCTTCACATCTGGGGTCTTCGGCGAGAGAGGCTAGCTTCTTCAGAGTGAGGCTTCTGACGTCTACGATCTTTAGGTCAAGAAGATGCGGTCGATGTTCCTCAACTATATCATTGTTGAGGTGGAACTGGTAGCATTGATGGCAGAGAAAATTCCTGCATTTGAAGCAGTAGCCTGTGACCGTCGTGGTCTGCTTACACCCGTGACAAGGTCTGATGTTATCGTGTTTATAAGAATTCTCAAGTTGGAGACACCCCACCACACTTTTGACGAAGAAGTCGGTTTTAAAGCCGTCTGCGCCTTTCGGTGGTATGACACATTCTTCGTTGCAGAGGGGGCAATTGAACGAACCTTTCTTGTTCGCTATGATTTTATGCAGACATTCCCGGCAGAAACGGTGCAAGCAGGGCAGCAACTTTGGTTCTTTCAGTGAATCCAAGCAGAAGGAGCACGTGAAAAACCTTTCCTCTATGTCCCCCAAGCCAGTTGGTGAGGCAGCCATCTTGGTCACCTATCTGAGGGCGAAAAACAGCGGAAATATTGTGTTCTGAAACACTATCCATCTATCGACCTATCTATCTATCTATCTATCTATTAATCAATCTATCCATCTATGAAAATGTTTGTTCTTTGAAATATTCATTGAATAATGGCATATCGCTTACCATTTGGAGGTCAAGTCCAAAGGTCATTGAGAGGGCATAATATGAGTCGTTATGTGAAACCTGCAAAATGCTACTTATCCTACAACGAACAATAAGTGTTGCAATGTTCTCTAGGGGGTGATAATACCTAAACAGGTTCACATATTTCGATTATCATTAACAGTGAAAATGCAACATGCTACTCAAAACTCTTTCACAAAGCAAATGATTTATTATATAACATTTGGTTGTAAGATATTTTCTTCAGGTGGTGCTTCTCGGAAGATATTCACATATTGTGGATACATAATCATATAGTGTCACACAGTAAAAAACAGTAAAAACTGGAAAATGTTACTCAAAATGTTACTCCAATGGATTTTTTGGAAAAAGAATTATCTCGAAATTTTGTTATAATGTTCCTTGGGCGGTGCTTCCAAGACGTTCATGGTTGCCCTTTTTTTAAATGGACTACTAGCATTGATAAATTGTTATTACATGTAGCATACCTGGATACAACAGTTCAATAGGGTACTGTCACACAATAGATTAGGGATACACTGCTCTAGAACTGGGATTGACCGGCAGTGATGTTCCAAATGCAAAAAGAAGTATGCAAGCTCCACAAACCTCAATTAAATGATGTATTAGGGAATGTAATGGCAGGAATCGTCGTGGTGTGAACGTCATAATCAAGTCAATATGAGTTCATATCCACAATGTATCATTACTAGTTTGGTACCTGTATGACGGGTGCAGACAACCAGGGATGGGCACTATTGACTCTGTAGATGACGTTATAAATACGCAGATATATTAGCGAGTCATGACTTGCAGTGATCAGCCAGTCTCATGCGATTTACTCATGCTCCTGAGACAAATTTTCTATCGCCAAATGAATTATACCAAAACACCGATAGTACAATACCATGTCATACCATGTCATACCAGTCCACTACATATTGAATATTCGTCAGGTTCGAGCTACTGAACAACTTGTTATCTAGTGTAGCATTTTAGCGAACGACGGGATGTAGGCATTCACTCCGGCGCCACTAATAAATATATACGCAAGTCTTACGTATGCAGAAGGACTGGTCTGTGATGTGGTGTTCAGGGCAGTTATTTCCCACTGTCTTCGGACGGTTGGTCAGGTAAGATGAATCAGAATGTCAGAGTCTGCAACGATAAAAGAAGAAACCTACCGGAGACAACTTGGGCTTAGATAGGTGATACATCAATGCATAAGGTGTGAATACATAGCATGGAAAGCGTTGTCTGAATAGTTTGTCTGTGGGTCACTGCTATGGCGAATGATGGCGTGCTTGTAGTCGATGCCGTCGTAGATGCTGGCGATAGCTGATTACTGGAGTAAAGCGAGGAGTAGAGTTAAGCTCCCGGATAATTTGACCTTGATAGATCCTGTGATGGGCTGTGAGGTAACAGAGCGAATCGTAGTGCGGACCTGCTTTATAACGTGCCCTATGGGCTAAGCAGGATGCGAGGAAACGTTGTTACTCGAGCTGGCAGAACGAGGGTTGAAGATGAGTTCCAGTGATGATTTTAAGCTAGAATGGTTCAGGACATATGTGCGGGTGTCGTGAAGGTCGTGGCTGTCATATTGCTGTGAATCGCAAGCTGAGCCGGTTATCCGGGGCACAGTAAGCGTGCACGTGGACATCGTAGAACATAAGGCGTCATGTAGCACAACAGGTTCAAGTGTTGAAGTCCCGGAGCATGGGCCTGTAAACATTGCGGTAGTTGATAGATTGAATGCTTGATAATATCGAGTTGATTCAGCTGAAATAACGGATAATAACAGTGACCCACCTTAATGTTATAATGGATGGAACATATACTTTGAAATTTAGGCAGACAATCTCTCGGATGACGCTGATAACGATCGATGCTTGACAAATGTAACATCGAAGATTTAACTATTTCGTTGTCAAGATGGGAAAGGTCTGCGTTGCCTGATCGTAATAAATTGTCAACAGTAGGAAAATTAGAGAGAAACTAGAAAATAGTTATATGGCCTTGACCCTTGTGGTGCTGCTCTAGGGGCAGTCGGTATGGGGATTTGAGTCGTTTCTCATATAATGTGTTTTTCATTCCAGTCGTCGATCTTGACTTCCCTGCTGCACCTTTCCTAACAAAGGATTGTATGGATTGCAAACCTGTGTGCATGCTATGGCCCAATCCAGTAATCTTCCTGTCAAAAGTTTCTTTTAACCATTCCCATTACTCCATTTACTTTGCTCTATGCACACTGTCAAATTACGGTGCATTCGGATTAATGACGTATTACCATGGAACCACGAATCCTCCCCCGATTCCTCACTCCCATATCTGTTATTACCTGGGAGAGTTGTATTATCTCGAGTCATTGGAAATTGCAGGCATGATCGCCACGATACGGGAATATATGCACATGTGCGTTTGCACTTGATATCTTCAATAACGTTTTCTGATCTCATACAAGGCAGACATTAACAACTCGAAACCA
>JAUOBX010087176.1:0-13024 GCA_032360705.1 Eupentacta quinquesemita
AGTCAACAATGGTCGTCTTGACTATTCTTTTCATTATTTCAGTCGGAGTTCACGTGGAACTATTTAGTGATATATATATAAATATATATATATATATTTGTATATATATATTCGACGGAAACTAAGCAAAATTACGTCAGTATGAACAAACGACCCATGCTTAGTTGAAACGCAATTAGAGATAATTTGAGATGATTTCGCTTATACTAAAATATTGACTCGTTGAAGGCGAGTCCATTACTTGGTCGTTGAATAACATGGCATATGTACATTACAGTGTAAAAAGCCATACTATGGTGCCTCGTTCTTCCTCTATTTTGTTTGGATCATGTCTGTATTTTCAAAATGGGGATTCAATATCCATCGACGACGGGATTAGATCGACCTTTTTTATGTATACTTATTGTAGCGGTAGATGAAATTCAACGCTGTCTCCGACTAAAGGTCAAAACGTTCATTAAATCACAGAGAGATGACATTTTCAACTTGGCGTCAGTAGATGGGGTTCTTGTATGAGCAAATTATATTACCATTTACATACGTAGGCGTTTCTCCGAATGGCTTGTCTTAGGGGACCTCTGAGGCGAATTGGCGTATTATCAAAAATAAATTGTGTCTATATTTGCTGGTTTTACATGCGGAAGAATGATATGTAATATATAATATGAAATATGACTATTTGATATCAGTCTTGAATGTGAAATATTCAGCATTGCGTTTTAATCACTGTTCTCGACTATACCTGGAAGCCATCTTTGAAGCAATGTACCCATCTCCACGGATATGAAATTCAATCAATTCCCACATTCCATTGCACTCCGTGGGAATACTTAATGATGTGGTTGAGAACAATGAAGAAATTATGATGGGTTGGCAAAAATATACTGCATACAATCCAGAAATTATATCTCGTTAATTTTGGTCAATGATCTTTTCGATTGATACGGGCTATGTATGTCAAAAGCAACTATTCTACAACTCGTGCACGAATCAATACCTTCCTACACACATTGCTTGAAGACATTGAACACATGTTCGTCGTTTTTTGAGAACTTCGGTATTTTGGTATAAGTTTATTTTTCTGTAGGTTACTTGTCGACGTGTTGATTTTGATGTTATGTCACCTTGTTCATCCTGTTCATTTCATTTATATTTACACACATATAGGTGAATATTCCTTAGTTCCTTATTAGTACTTGAGGATTCTCTCGTAAAGAAATACGGAGCCATATCTTAGCTAATCATGGTGGTACAGTAAGCTGTTGACACATGATTTCTCAACGGAGACGCTATCCATGGATCGTTGTGAATCTTCGAACAAAAAACACGTCTGATCGGCCATAAATACGACGCGCCTGATCAACTAAACTGTTCTTATACGAAATATATAACATACTAAAGACATACTAGTACATTTGGCAATGAGCTGCCGTCACAGATCAACTATAGCTATCAAGCCTTGAGAGGCCTCACTCTCATGATTCGCCCCAGTATCGTGTTCCCTTCTCATGTCAATTCAAACGTTTCGGCTTCTTAGGACGCCCCTGGGCAAACAGTCAACCGTATCAATTTTATTTGACTTTTTCATGACCCATAACAAGTAGACTTTAGGTTATTAAGTGAGTTCAGTGTCCTATGTAGATTATTCCATAAATAAGCATCTACAAACATTCAAATCAGTTCACAAAATGTGGGTACTTACACCGGTACTGTGCGCTTCGTGAACCTCGTTCCAACTGGTGTATAATGGTAAAGGATACTCGTGCGTTCGCCACGACATAAATTCCTGGATACGATACGGACCGTCGAGACTGTTACAGGACTGATGGAAGAAATGACATTGAAGAAGGTGACATCCTAGCTTTGGCATCAGCGATGGTGCTGCGCTAGATACTAAATAGCACATAGGATTGTGTTTTCATTTATTTATTCATGAGAGACATCCTAGCTGAGAGCAAAATATGCCAATGATGGAACGAGGACAACGTGAGCCCAATCCATAGGCTAAATTATCTGCCTGTCATTGTCAATGTGCCACGCAAATCTCATTCATATATAGTTGAAGCATTGTTAAAGATTTTTTTGTCACATGGCCTGTTTCAACAACTGCACTGAGTCATTTACAGTATCATTCCAGCATAACAGTGCACATGGAGGTTGGAATTAATCACTAGATATGAATCACTCCCATTTTATCCACAGAGAGGTTGCCGAAACAATGGAGTAACCTCATTTATGCCAGGATCAAGTGTAATATTTTGCTAGCCTTCCATCTCCAAGAAATAAAAATTCGTGACGACTCCGTGAATAATTCGTGGTCTAATGGATGTAATCACCGACTTATGAATAGAAACGTATGTTTTGTCATAACGCAAAGCATCTGCTCACTTAACAAAGTAATTGTTGAGCTTTCAGAATTACTGTTATCGTTGAGTCGTTGCTGAAGCGCTCGGTGGGATCCAATAATGTAACTACGCCCTTATCTTACTCTAATTGGTAGATGCGAATTGATCGAATGTTAATTGGAACTATGATTCACTGACGGGCTTGATTGTTACTAGTGACGAGATTATTCAGTCGGTGGTAATATGTATCAGTTGGTTCCTATCGTCCAGCATTTCCTTATGGACCATCATATGACGTTGTCAGTGATGAATTGTGAAGGTAACGAATATTACTTATTCCCTAATTAGGGCATCCATAGTACCAGTTGCGGGTCATCAGAACAATGACTGGCAATAACAATAATCTCTATATCGGGTATGTTCCGTTGTGTTTTTTAGGTAAACTTGAGCACAACATTAGGTGTTAGGTGCTATATGTGTTTGGAGACTTGTCATCTCCAGCCCTTATTGTGCCCAAGAATATGTTCAAGGTAGTACGAATGACAAATGTTGTTCACATACATTGGTATATCGAGCCATGCATATACACTTGCCAACTTGGTATTGTCGGAGCTTGCAATCGGAATAGTCCTTGTGGGTAAATCGCATGAGAGGATACGAAATTACTAAACCGAGCACTGAGTGGGGAGAACATTTGCGCGTTTTATGAACCCAATATGTTAATGGGATGTGTTCTACATCGGCGTATTCCCTGAAAGCAATATGCAAATTGTACTCGTTCTGCTGATTTGTATTTTCATTGCTGTCTGCCAGTTGATGTTGAGGTCCTGATTGACTGAACGATAAAGTAGTTGGTGTATGTAGATTCCCCTTGGTATAAGTGTAAGGTTATTAGGTTATCTGTATACCTAGAACAACATGTATGGACGGTGATCTGATTCGATATAAGGTGTTTACTCATCAGCTGCATCGATGAAGGTGTGAGTTTGAATTATTATGGAATGGAACACCGTATACAAGAAGAGTATCATGAATATTATCATCATCATCATTGTGAAAGTCGTGGCGTTCATGTTTTGCTGCGGTGTTGTCTCGATTGGTGAAAATAAATATGTCGGTCGTCAGTCGTACAAAGTTATCATGTCAGATTATTGGTTAACTGTTCGTCCGTCGAATGGGGCGTGAAATGGCGGACCCGAGCAGGTTGAGATAGGGTCCAACCCCGATCACTATTCGAAAAAGGGCGAGTCATCGCCAGTCCCCATCCACGAACAGCCTTCTGAACCAAAACTGAACAATTTGTTAATGGTTGTAGTTTTCCTGATTAGGTGTGCTACATCATGCGTATTACTCTCACCTGACGATGTTCCAGCAGGAAATACAAATTACCTGCACCTTCTCCAGATATATGTCCCAGGATAAGCTGAATCCGACTGCAAATAGAATTGGAGTGATCTTATTTGCTCAATGAATAAGGCGGGACAATCGCCAAGAAGATCCTGTAGATTTTTGCTAGCTATATGCGCAAGGTAATTCACAGAAGACAAGCAATGATGGTAAGAATCAGATCATATCTGCTGATCGGGTATCTCAGCTTAGGCAGAATGCTGAATTTGAAAAGTACTGTCAGAATCTAGAGAAGCAACTTGTGAAAACCAATCTTGAATGATGTTTCTCTCTCTTTACGGGAGATGATAAGACAGAGGTGAACGCTCGGGAAACGAGAGGTGTAGCGTCTGATTCTACCTAACACCATTGCAATTACTGACAAAAGGAAGCCGATGCAAATAGAGCTGGAGTGATTCTATTCGTTCAATGAAGGAGGAGGGACACTCGCCCCGGAGATCCTGTAGATCCACATACATATGTGCCGGGGGAAAAGGGTCGTTGTTGTTCATTATAAGCGCCAGGTAATTTACAGAGGAAATATAACTCTCTGAATTATCTTCGTACTCGAGCTTCTGCACAATATTAAACTTGAAAATAGCATGTCAGAGTCTAAAGAAGCAACTTGTGAAAACCAACCTTGAATAATGTTTCTTACCCCTTACGGAAAATGAGTTGGACGAGGTGGTATTGGGGAACGCTCGGAAAACAAGAGGTCCCTGGTCTGATTCCAAAGTGATAACTGATGAAATCAAGCCGATGCAACCCTCACCTCATTATCCCAATTACTTATCAAATATTTAATTATTATATATATGTATTATTCATTCACATTGATTACCTCATTATCCCAATTACTTTTCAAATTATGAATGATTGTATTTTTTATTCATCCATTTATTCATTCGCAATAATGACCTCATTATCCCCATTACTCTTCGCATCATGAAATAATTTATTCAATTATTCCTTCATCCATTCATTTAATAATATACATTCGGTGGATATCTGATTAGCATTATTGGACGAATGATCGAAACAGTATAAGTATGTTTCTAGCGGACCACCGTTCAGTGTGTCTCTGAGCAGAACGCTTGTCTCCATTGCCCATTCCTGTCCAAACATGTGGGGTAACTCAGGGTGGTCAGTTTACTATCTGGTATTGACGGATAACGTACTTTATGTTAGAGCCAATACATTGCTCATTCGACAGTAACCTTTTCTTACCTAGGACAATGACGAGATGACGTACACATTAGTGAAGTCCCACTACCGATTGTCCGCCGAATAGGTCAGGGGTGAGGGCAATAATTAATCTAGTCTACGTGAAATGATGAACGATGAACATCAAAGTAAAATGAGAACACATGTCATTAGTATATCTAGCTAAGAGCCGCCCATGCTCCTGCATGCGCAGGTAACTATTTTTAATGCTAGCATTATCTTCCCACGCAGTCAGCCTCAAAAATCAACTTAGGCGTGGAAAATTCGATCGAATATACACCAACACAATGAAGAACACGTTATACTCGTGATCAATCACAGCATAGTAAACCTCATGAGACCACGGTGAAATCATTAGTTCATCCAGTTGAACCAATATAGGGTTGATTATTTCTTCGATACAGTATATACATAACATTGTTAAAGCTGGTTCAGGGATTCTTTGCGTGATTAAGTTCCGACTTCACAGCTGCGATAAGAACTCGCCAGGAACTACGACGAGAACGATACGGGAAAACATAATTGTTGTTTCTATGATAGCCATATTGATAGAATTCGCTCGTGTTTGTGATTCGCCACTGCATACCCTTCGAACACACTATTTTACATGTTAGTGATCATAGTACCGTGTCGTTTATCGGAAGGTAGACTTCCAATGAAATACCATTCCCCGTATGTTAGTGTTATAAGTTGTATCATGACATATGGGTCAATAATCTGCTTAAAAAATCATGAAACTATAATTATACCATATGACAGTTGTCTAAGTCGTCGATGCATTCTGATCGATATCCGAAGTCACTGCATTCCGTCGATCTGTCGTTTCTAGTCAGGGGACTACCCCAATGAACGATGACTATTAAATATACTAATATTTCGCAATCGATTAGAACTACAACGATCGTCTTTGTCGTTTTTTATCTTGCATGCTCGTCATATTTTTGATATCAGAATAATAAACGGAATTACAATGAGACGTATATTTTGTATAATATAGGATTATATTACTATTATTTCCAAGACTCTCAACTGATTAATTGTGTTCTTTCATCAGACAGAAACTAGGCATGAAAACACCACTATTATTTGAACGGACGACCCATGTTTCGTAATTACGCAATTTAGGGAAATTTGAGTTGAATTTCACACTGCCTAGAAACTGGTTCCTGGATCAACATAACTGATTACTGGCTCGTGAATGACGATACTTCACCGGCCGTCAGAATAACATGCCTTTGCGTTCCATGATAGTACAGGGTGGAAGGTCGTAATATCGTGCTCATTTTCTCCAACTTTGTAAAAACATGTTTGTATTTTCAAAATGGGGATTTAATATGAATCAACGACGATATTACATTGACTCATTTTACGCATACCCTATGTGGCAGTTAATGTAATTCAAGGCCTAATATTCCATGCCTAAGTGAAGGCTATACAGATTTACGATCCATTAGTGGTACGAATAAACAGAATGATGATATGTTTAACTCAGCGTCACGATATGAGGATTGTATGAGCAAATAATATTACTATTTACATACATTTTCCTTCAATCATATGTCTTTGGAGCCATTCGAATTGAATGGGAGTATCACTAGCTATGAGTTTTGTCTATATTAGTTGCTCTTACATGTAGTATAGACAGAGTGCTCATTATATATATATATTCGATAATAATTTGTATGGCCATTTCGTACGGTTACGCTGGCATCTCTCAACAATGCTCGAACTATATTCAGTCCCAATGAATGTTGCGTAGTGCGTAAACAACGACAATCAGGAAATATACTGAGTGGGCCCGTTTCTTATGCGATATTCATTGCGTAGTATATACTATAATTATGCCCGACAAGTTCAGTTCAGTTCAGTTCAGTATTCATGGCCAAACATACGTGTTTTCCGTTCGAAGAATTACAGCGATCCGAAGAATCATGTGTCCACAGCTGACTATATCACTTCGATTAGCCAACAAATAACAATAGCGCTTTGTATCAATTCCGCCAGATCCACAAGTACCGATAAGGAATTAGTGTAACATGTTTCACATCATAATTTACAGGCCGATTGCTTCGCACGATGAAATTCATCTATGTGAGTGTAAGTATTAAAACAAAGGTAACCCTGGATATTGTTGACATAAAAATAAAACCAATCACAAGTCTTCAACAAATTCATCGCTCGCCGTGTTATCATGCGCTGATAGCCACCATAAAAACGTCGGTATTACAAAATGCACGATGTTTCTAACGGAACTAGCTCTCACCCAACGTCGAATCGAATACGTCGACAAGTAAACAACAACAAACCCACCTGAAAATGTTGGAAATGCTCATAATTATCTAGAATGCGCAGTACTCCAGGAGCGACTTCGAACATATATGTTTTCATTGTCTTAGCAATGTTGCACAATCCGCATCAGTTGAAAGGATCATTAACCGGAATTAATGGAATCTATTTTCAGGATCGTACTCCTATTTACCAACCCATCAGGCATTATCAGGTTGAAACTACCACAAAAATGGCTTTTACGATGATCGTGAACAGTGAGTTAAAAACCGCGCCGAAGATTCCACGATGAAATGAGGATGGAAGCAACTACCACATGTGATTCAATCCTATTTTTTTCACAGAATATTCACTAGGACCTAATACAATTACCTACTTAGTGCCAGTACTAAGTGTACTTTTGTCTGGCCGTTCATCTTCAATGGAATGATCCATAAATAACAAATTCTCTCGTGTATAGAATATGGTCTTGATAGTAAATTGATTGATGAGCTTTTTCAATTTCCTCTGAGTCGTTGATGTAGCGCGGAATTATTATTGGGTGGGACCCAATGCAATCATGTAACCACGCCCTCGTCGAACTCGAATCGGGTGAATATCAAATAACTATTCGATTGTTACCAGTGACGATATTCGCGGCCATGTGAGATAAATGTGTTGTTTGGCTCCCATACTCCAGCATCACAGTATGAAACATGATATAGTGTCAGTAATGATAATACGGCATCGACTCTTGTTACAGATGAGTTGTGTGGTTAAGTAATATGTGTGCCCAAACAGGACATATGGTTGCAGTTGGTAGTTGAAGATCATCAGAAAATACTGTCGCTACCAGGAACTTTTACTCTATATTGGGTATGTGTTGTTCCTTGTAGACATGATTTAGGTTTGTCGTTGTGACGTGATGTAGGCACCAAATACGGTGGCCGGAAATATATGTGTTTTGAGACACCTCATCTCCAACCATTACATTGCCCTCAAACTGGTAATGCTTAGACGAATGACAAATGTTGTTCATATACATTGGTATGTCATGCCATACATACACACTTGCCAGTGTTACCTTCCCAAGCAAACATGATTGAATTAGTAACGCTGTATCTACCTGTGCTTTCTTCGCTTTGGGTATTTCAGGAGCCTGCATTAGGAATAGCCCTTGTGGGTGAATCGCATAAAAGGATTATACAGGATATTACACTGAGCACTGACTGGGGGAACATGCTCGCGTTTAATGAACCTTATGAGTTTACATGATGTGTCCTACATCGGCGTATTCCACACACAGATTAGAGAATTGCTGTCAGTTTGGGGCGAAAATTTCGGAAATGCTGAAGTTGGAGGGAAATTCTGTGATTCGGGGGGAACTGTGAATTTGGGTAATTTTGAGTTCACCCGAGCCATATGGCTAGGTGAGCTATTTTTTCTCACCCAAAATTGTGGGAAAACTATTTCTGTGACATCTAAACTTCAGGCAAAGTTTGGAATCATTCGAGAATCGCAATCCATACATTTCTGGAAAAAAAAAAAAAAAAAAAATAACAAATTTACCCCAAATAAGAGAATTCCCCTCCAAATTCTGCATTTGCCAAAAAATTTCGTTCAAATTTGTGGGAAAACTGATACCTGTGACTTTTGGCAAAGGTTGGAATCATTTGAGCCTTGCAAAATGAGGAAATTCCCCTCCAAGTTGTTTTCCGCAATTTTTTTTTTCTTCGAATTTCTACCGATTTTTTTCAGGTAACACTTTTTTGTCACTATTCAACCCTGTGTGAAATTTGGTCTTGTTTGGCAATCATTTTTTTGCGCATTCATCGTCACTGGACCCCTTGACACCCATAGGTACCCCATCATTGGATACTCATCAATGCGAGTCCCTACCCCATAGCAACCGTTGCTATGGAAACCAACACCAGTGTATATGAATGAAATAGCGAACTGACTACAATATCTCATCCGGCCTCATGGGACCGATGAGATAATTAGATCATGTGACAGTCAAATGCCCTCAAGATGGTAATGCATTTTGATCGATATCGAAAGTCACTGCATGCCGACGCTCTGTCATTTCTGGTCATGGGCTACCCTAATAAACTATTCACTATACAGATTGAGGTGAATATTTGACTATCGATCCAAATGGATCAACTCACCTGATAACTGGATCACTTGTGAATGACCATACTTCACCGGCGTCAAAATAACATGTTTCTATGTTCCAGTGTTGAAGGCCACATTATGGTGCCCCTCTTCTCCGACATAGTAAGATTTCTTATTCATCAACGACAAGCTTACAGTGGCCGATGTTATGCATACCTATCGTGGCGGTTCATGTAAATCAAGGCCAACTATCTCATGCCTAAGTGAAGGCCAGGAAGATTTAAAATCCATTAGTGGTACGGAATGACTGAATAATGTCAGTTTAAAGTTGTATGAGCGAAAAATAGTACCATTCACATGCGTAGGCGTGTCTTTGGATTGTGTGACTCTGGGGCTATTCGGAGTTTATAGGAGTATTATTGGATTCGCGTTTCGTCTATATCAGTTGTTATTACATTATATTGCTCATTTGATATGCATTTGGTATAAGTTTTCAATGTTACATCTTGGCGCGGTTCTACTCACTGCTCACGATTATCGTAAAAGTCATCTTTGAAGTAGTCTATGGGAAGATATTTATTTGCACTACGCGAGAATATCTAATGGTACATGTGACTCAGGACACTGAAAAAATGCTGATAGGTTGGCAAAAAATAATACAATCCCGAAGATAGATTCCGTTAATTCTGGTCAATTATCATTCCAATTGATACGGGTTAGGTGCACCGACAGTAACTATTCTGCAACTCGTGCAAGAACAGGATCCTTCCTATAAACACACATTGCGTGAAGATATTGGAAACACGGTCGTTTGGAGTCGTTTTTAGAGAACTGCGTATTTTAGGTGAAAATGAGAATGTTGGACATTTTCAGGGAGGTATCTATTGGTTACTTGTCGACGTGTTCGATTTTTACCAAATAATATCATTTTTTTTCGGTTTCGTTATAAACATTGCGCGTTTTGTAATCCATGGAGTTATTGACGTTGGCTATCAGCGCATGACAACAATGCGAGCAATGCATTTGTTAAAGAATTGCGATCAATTTGATTCATACGTCACCACTACCTATTGAGAGAGGTATGAATATGCTTAACTTTTTTCTTTAATATTCACACCCATTGATAAGTATTCATCTGCCGGTAAATTAACATGTACAACTTGTTACATTAGTTCCTTTTTAGTACTTTTAGTACCGATATGGATATAAAGCGCTATTGATTCTGTCTATCTAAACAATGTGGCGTTGTCAGCTGTAACCGCATGATGTCTCAACAGAGACCATATCTATGGATTGTTTCAGAAAACACGTCTGTTTGGACATACTAGTACATTTGCAATGTGATGTCGTCATATGATTATAAATAATAGGTATCTCGCCCTGAGAGGCCCCTGAACATTTCATTATTCAGCTCAGTATCGTGTTTCCTCACCATGCCGTTTCAAAGGTATTGGCCTCTTCTACGGCCCCGGGCGAACAGTCAACCGTATCAATTGTATTTGACTTTCTCATAACACGATTTAGACTTCAGGTTATGAAGTGAGTTCGGTGTCATATGTATAATATTTCACGAATGGGCAACTACAAAGCACTCACATTCGGTTCCCAGAATGTGGATACTCTTACCTGCACTGCATGTGCGCTGCGTAAACCTGGTTCCAAATGAGCCATTGGGGGATGACTGCACGTTCTGTTGTGCGTAACAAATTACGTGGTGTAACAAGTTCTGTGGCCTGATTTTTATGAGTTCGACCTTGAGGGCATGGTCTGAGCGCATTTTTATGGTCATTGCGGCCAGTCCAAAGGGCCGAATGAAATATTGCAATTGCACCGTGGTGTCATGATGTTTCAATTCTGTGATTGATCACGATTACATACATACACCAACAAAACGAATGTAGAACGCTTGATAATCGTGATCAATAACAGCATTGAAACATCATGAGTTTATCCAGTTTATCCAATTTAGGCTTGATTATACCTCTGTTACAGTACATAACATTGTTCAAGCGGGTATATTGATAATGTTCGTGAATAACTTTCGGGTGCACAGCTGCGGTACAAATTCATAAGGGAGCCAACATTCTGGCTATATGTGATGTGATATGTGATGTGATGTGATGTGCTAGATTATCCGCCGGATATTCTCATTGTGCCGTGAAACTTGGAAATGGGGCACTTCATCAATACAAGAGTGTGGTTCGGGTACCAGTAGTGTATTACATATAGCCACATTATAGTCGCTCACGAATCAAATGATATGAAGTGATTTTCACTACGACATGAACGACTCGGGAAAACATAATTGTTGTTTCTATAATAGCCATATTTTAAAATTCGGGTGTCTTTTTGTAATTCACCAGTGCCTACCCTTCGAACAGACCATTTGACATGTTAGTGATCATACTCGAAGGAAATAATATTCCATTGGGAGTCTACCTTCCTAAATACGATATGGTACTATACGTAGTCATCTTGGTAAGGAATTCTATTACTATTAGACGGATCAACTATGTACATTTACCGAAATACGACAGCCAACTCCATTCGTACATTGTCTTCACTCGTCTGCGAATGAGCGATAGCTACACTACGTTAACAGACAGTCTGAACCATAACTAAAGGAAACCAACATGCAGTATAAATTAATTTATATGCATCGAACAGATACACACTTCTTCGATCGACAAGTCTACCGACGGATGAAGTAGCACATTAGTGAAATAACCTCGGTAACATGACGATGTGTCTGCTGTAACACTCTTGATGGCTCCCAACTGGGTCAGGACATTATAATTCATATTCACGGTGAGTTTAGCCTACCTGAGAATGATAAGTTGTATCTAACATAAATGGGTCATTGATCTACTTCAATAAACATAAAACTGGAATTAGATCATATGACAGTTAAATGCTTCCAAGACGTTGATGCATTCTGTTCGATATCGAAATTCACTGCATGCCGAAGCTCGATCGCTTTTAGTAAGGGGCTACCCCAAAGAACGATAAATATTCACTACTCATATGGGAGGTAAATATTTGGCTATCGATTGGAACTACAATGATCATCTTTGCTGTTTCTGTATGCTCGTCATATCTTCACTGAAAACATAAATTGATCGCTAGACTAAGAAAGGTCAGTTTATCTGGTGCCTCGTTCGACTAACTTCATGTTAGTCAATCCAACTAGCTATATATATATATATACGTGGAACTATTTAGTAGACTAACTTTATTGAGTTAAGCGCGTTAGTCCAGCCTGCTTGGGTAAATCATTGTTCGTCTAGCCAGTAAGTCAGGCAAGCTGGACTAACATTCACAGTCAAGTGATTGACTAAGTTATGACTATTTCTGCGTCAGTCTATTTGGTGCCTCTTTCGAGGTAGCTTGAATAATCTGCCCGACTAACTTAGTGGTGTGCAGTGTATTGTATGCTGCTGGAATAATAGCCTATCCCCGCATATACGTTAACACCATTTCAATATAGCAGCGCCGTGAACAATCATTCATAAACACCTTTATTGGTATACTGTTATCTGATTGGTCGAAAGTCATTCGAGACCCAGGGTCACTCCGCTCTCGAATCCCATTCGAGAGTACCATCGTTTTCATATTCTCAATTCAGGAGAATTTCACTTTTGATTGTTTGAGCAATGTATTGTATTGTTTACTATTACTAGTCTGCA
>JAUOBX010087287.1:0-13023 GCA_032360705.1 Eupentacta quinquesemita
AATGCTTTCTGATACCTTCTGATTCTCTTTCAATCAAATTGTTATCACTTCACAGTGCTTTGAAATTCAAAAGAGCCTCATGCATTGGAAGAAACCCCATGGCCTAGGTTGGAGGGATTTTGGAACAACTAGCCTACCGGTATCACCCTCACCCCCCTGTACAAACTGGTTCATAACTTTCAACCGGGCAGTGATATATCATCCAATACAATACGAAGTGGGTAGATATATCATCTAAACTGACAAAAATCAGAAATACTGATCCGGTAAAAAAATATAGCCATGTGTAGGGGTAGGGGTCAATTTCACAAAAACGTGGCAAAGTCCAAGCAGGGACATTGTCGTCTAAATATCTTAATGCGCCCTCAATTAGCCTCCTTGATCTCATGGTATATGAATATATGGGCAAGGTTGTTCCCAAAAATGGCATTTTTGTCGAGGCTAATTGAGGGCGCTGTCGATAGGGGGCACCTAAAATCACTCCTTTTTGCATTTTCGACCATGTTTGAGGCCCTTCCAATTCGGGATAATTATAATATGCTGTTTCATATAGCGCTTTTTCACAACAATGCCGTGCTCAAAGCGCTCTACGGATATCACTCCTGAGCATTAGCGACTTGTCAAACCCACCCTTTATACAGTACACAATACTTCCTGTTCCTTCCTGACGCACCGGCACAGCCACTGTGTATCACTTCATTGTGTCCCCTGGGGACAACCCAGGAGCTTCCTGAACTCCCAGCTATCGAGTCAAACGTTTCTAGCTGCTGTGAGAATGCGCATTGATGACCGTGAATTGGCCAAGTGGTCGATTTAATTTTGTCAAAACGAAACAAAATGGCTCCTTCTTGTGGCTCATTGTTTTTTCTCTTACTCCTTCAGGTCATGGCAACGCAGAAAGATCAGGCACAGTGTGCCTACTGTGACCATCGATGTCGCCGCGACAAACTTCAGATGCACACCGAGTCGAAGCACCCAAGTCGAAAAGTCAAAGAGAAAGGGTGGCAAGACATCTCATCGCTTTTCAAAAGACAGAAAGTGAGCGAAACCCCACAAGTCCTCAGTGAGACTACAACATCCCAGCCTTCCACAAGTGGACTCAGCCGAAGCGATGACAGTGTGGAGCAGGAGCCACCTGAGCAACCTGTTCTTGAGCCAATGTCCAGCGGAGAGGACAGCCCACCGCAAGCTGAATTGATGCCAGATGCAGATCCAGACGAGAGTAATGAGACTGATACGCCTACTGGTCAGACAGATACAGTACCAATCCCTATTTTGGACAAAACCTGTAAGTTCCCCACAGACCCTTCATTTTTGAACAAGAAGCCTAGAACTCCTGAACTAGTTGAAGCTGCACTGGCTCATGGACCCTGTCAACCAGGTTTGAATGATTCGTTTGAGTTTGCCCGTGGCAGAAAGGGACGAGCCTTCCGGAGTGAGTGGTATCATCCTAAGCTGAAGAATGGGATGAAATCGTATCGTGAATGGCTAACGTATTCACCCACCACTGACAGTGCTTACTGCTTTCCATGCTGGGCCTTCGCCAACCGAGGGGGCAAAGACTACGAGTCTACGTTTGGTGAAGACGGTTTCCACAACTGGAAAAAGGCAACAGACAAATTCAGAACCCATGAGCACACACCGGCACATTGTGAAGCTGTACACCTGATGATGCAGGCGAAACAGCGACTGAAGATAGGCAAAAGTGTCAACGAGGAACAGCTACGGGCTCGTGAACGACAGGTAAAACACAACCGTCAAGTTCTCCGCCGCCTACTCGATGCCACTTTGTTCTTAGCGAAGCAGAACCTGCCTTTTCGCGGACATCGAGAGACGTTGCCATCAACACGGCAAACTGACTACCAGTATACTTGTGGGGGAAAGGTGAAAAATGAAGGTAACTTCCTAGAACTGATCAAGCTGCTGTCCAAATATGATGGCATTCTAGCCAATCACCTTGCCACCGCACCAAAGAATGCAGCATACCTGAGCCCACAGATCCAGAATGAGTTCATAAGCACACTTGCAGATAACGTCAGAACGAAGATTGTGAACGAGGTGAAGAATGTACACTATTATGGGGTCATTCTGGATTCAACGATTGACATTTCACACGTTGACCAATTCTCTGTCTGCTTACGATATGTTGACGAGCAGTTCTCCATCCAGGAGAGGTTCATTCTGTTCACAGAGATTAGGAAGAGTGATGCACAGACCCTGTTCCAAACACTGCAGGAGACATTGGCGGATTTAGGACTGGATTTTAAGATGATTCGTTCCCAGTCCTACGATGGCGCTGCCAATATGAGAGGACATGTGTCCGGTCTACAAGCTAGAGTGAAAGAGGTAACAAAGAGTGCCGTATACGTCCACTGCTGTGCACACAATCTAAATCTAGTTCTTGCAGATTCATGTGGGAACTGCACGGAAGCAGTCACCTTCTTCGGAACCGTACAGAAGGTATACACCTTCTTCACTTCGAGCAGACCTCGCCTGAACACACTGGAGCATGCCCAAGAGAATCTTGGCATGCCCATAACGAGGCTACAACGTCTTTGTGAGACAAGATGGTATTGCCGGCATGACAGTGTCAAAGCAATCAGAGCGCTCTACCCTGCACTACTGCTAGCCTTGGAGGAAATAACTGAAAGTGATGCACCCCTCGAGGCGAAAGCCGAAGCCAGAGGTCTTCTGGAATTCATGACTTCCTTTGAATTTGTATTCATGATGGGCATGTGGACGAAGGTCCTCAGTGAGACAAACACTCTCTCAGAGTACATGCAGCAGGTGACGATGGATCTGGTGACTGCGGATGGTCTCATCACTGCTGCCTTGACAAACCTGGAGCAACAGAGAAGCAATGAGGCGTTCGATAGTATCCTTGAAGATGCAAAGGCCACAGCCATGAAAGAAGGAGTGACATCCACATTTAGAGCCACAAGGATACGCAGGCGAAAACGCATGGCTGGGGAGATTGCTGCCGATGAACCGATAAACGACCCTGTCATCAAATTTAAGGTGGAGGTGTATTTCACAATATATGACACACTCGTGGGGGAACTACGGTCGCGTTTCAGTGATTTTCAGGCGATGGTGGTCCCCTTCAAGTGTCTCCTGCCTGGTCACTTGCATGATACCGAGTCCTTCAACAACCTGTCAGCGATGTATGCAGATGATGTTGACCAGGAGATCGCCAAAGCCGAATACGCACAGTTCTGCCACTTCTTCGACATGACACCAGAGTTCACAGGGGATGCAGATCGAGCCAAGACTATGACTGTACAGGAGATGTTGCACATGATAAGCAAGTGGGATATTCCCAACGCTTATCCGAACTTGACTGTTCTATACCGAATACTGGGTACCATCGCAGTGTCTTCAGCGACAAGTGAGAGATCCTTCAGTCGTCTGAAACTGACAAAGACCTACCTCAGATCTACGATGACCGAAGACCGCCTTTCTTCATTGGCTATCTTGAGTATAGAGCGTGATTTCACTGAACGAGTTGACTTTGATGCAGTGATTGACACTTTCAGTGAAGGGGCCATGCGACGCATTAAACTGCACTAGAGCTGTAGAGCATGCTGTTGCTGTCAGGTTACAGATTCATGTGAATTGTGTAATTTTATGTTTCACTCACTTTGTAAAAATATGTGTGACGCCTTGACCCTCAGCATTCAGGATTTTGTTTAGACTATAATAATAATGTTGGGCAATTAGTTCATGTTTGAAAGAAAGTATTCTCTCCAAAAGGCCAATCGAAGTGATGAGCATGATGTTTAGGAAAACATTTCCTCCAGTTCAGTAATTTGGGCATAAAAATTCCAACTTCAGAGAAAAAATGCACTTAATTTCTAAGGAATTGTATTTAATGTGTGAATTTGATAGAGACATTCAATTTTGTTGATATCGAGATATTATCAGACCAGGGGTAGCGCTACTCGGGGTATCAGGGTCATAGAAACTTTATGGGGCAGTTTGGACCCCCAAATGTTATGATGTGTGCAGGATCCAAATAAAGTAAAATATGAAAATTTCTCATGGGATGACAGTGCGGTCCCCAATTATGCTGAAATCACATGATTGGACCCTGACATTTCAGTGCCAGTGCCACCCCTGCATCAGACCTAACCTATTGATAGAGATACTAGAAAACACAAATATGATGTTTGGAACTTCGAATCCTCTAATTTGTGTTGTGAGGGTTATAAATAATGTTTTGCCATTTATGCAAGTTTCGAAACAATACATGAAATTGAATACACAATAATCATAATGCAGAAATCATTACTCAAGAGAGGCAATAGGGGCCTACCTACCAACGTTCATCATGATTGACCATACCCAAGACTCTCGTGGATAACAGATAAGCACTGTCATGTACTCGACTGATATTCATTTCAATCCTGTTATTTCACAAGTTAATTTATGATATTAGTTCATTTGGGTATATCCAATATTTACATGTAGTACTGACTCTTCATTCAAGTACATTGTGAAGTGATAGTTTAATCTTCCTAGCCTCCTAGGTTACAATTTGGCCGTGGTGCCACACATTCTTGCAAGATTGCACAATCTTCAAAATAGGTCTGCTTGACTGAATTTGAACATTTGATCTTTTAAATTAGATATATCAGTAATATCGCGTATCAACTAATCTATCATGTCCATTCCATTGTCAACAGATAGGATTTGAAAACCACATTCGGAGCCTGTGAGGGGGACATTCATGATGCGATACAGTATGCCATGTTCATGATAAGTAGCAACCTCGAACATATTATACTTTTTATTATGTTGCTCATGAGCATACTGTATTATGTCTCTTAAAAGATAAGCATGAACTCTGTGGATTTGGTATGATGGACTATTCCAACTGTATTTTCTGCCTGTATTGAGAGGCGAGTCAGGCGGCTATTCCTAAAACGATAAATGCGAGCCTAGACCAAATGACTAATGGTGCTGATTTATTGTGATGGCACTTTATGGTTGTTAACTCGTTATTTGTCAATGTCTCAATGAGTCAATGTCCTGAAAATGTCCTGCCTATAAGAGGTGACTAACAATGGGGAATTGTACTGCTGTTGGTAATTTGTTATCTTGCTGACACTATGACACTTATATTACAATCAATTGGATGTACAATCGAGTGTTATAATAGGCCTACCGCCCTACTGAGGAATTGACCCGAGTATATCTGGCTGCTTGTCAGGAGCAACTGAGAAGTTATCATCTTGTTACCGTCATACCATGCATGAGTGCATGACCTACCATTACTTTGATATTTCTCCTTGTTGTTAGTTGTTAATCTATGCTAAGGATCCATCATCTCTTGAAACTATATTTTATCATGCTGACACTTGATGTTTACGATGTCTCAATAGATTTGATTTGATTCACTCAAATGAGGTACAGTGTTCCATTATTATGCACATAATCCAACTCACACATGCAAAGTTGCAAGTCTTCAATCATATCTCCATGTGGTGGACTCTGCAGCTAGAAACTTGGGCATTAGCGCAATAACTCTCTCATGCTTTGTCAGGTTTTTTAAACTTGGTACACATTTCCGCCCAAGTCAAATTTTGTATGGGTTCAAGTGTGGGCGTTGCTACATGACTGATGCCCTCTATTGTGCAGGTTTTAGGCATCGATAGCGCATTCACTCTTTAATGCCTCGTTCGATTTACTTGAACCTAGGTATGTACCTAGTAGGTACACATGTCTGCCCTGACAGAATCTTGAATTAGCTCTAAAGTGGGTGTGCAGCTGTTACGTGACTGCTGCCCTCTATTTGTTTTGTGAAAATATCCGAAGTTTGTCCGATGTACAGGAAACTTGGTGGGTGTGGACGACCTGAAGGTCATCTCAGGGTCATCAGAGGCCAAATTGACTCAATTGAGTTATGCAATTTCTCTAATGATCGAAGATTTGAGTGTCAATAATCATACTTAATGTTGAGATATGCCGGTCAGCGGTTTACCGCCTGTCCATGTCTAGTTGAATGGGTAATTCATCATTTATTGTTCATCAAATAAGACGATTTTAGCACATCGATATAGGACAGGATAATGCAAACATATAGCACCATTTTGCATCTAAGCCCTCCTAGGCAGGCAAAAAATTTCACACCCAAAACCTGGCTACGCCCCTGAGAACACGGCAACACAAATCTGGCTAACCATGACGGTTAGCCACAGATCAGTACACAAAGTCAATGCGACTGACGGTGAGCCATGCTAATTTAGAAACGAAGTTATAGAACATTTATTTTATTCAATCTTAAATGGTCAACCTGAGAGACTGGTCACTGAGGAATCAGTTCATCGGCGGGGAGGCAGGATTTGAAGCGGATAGGCTTGCAAGCTGAGGGGAAGAGCTTTGAGGAAGTGGCACTAATTCTGTTCCAGGATAGCGCAAGTCAAACCTTCGTGCCCGAGAAGTGTACGTAGATGAAGTGTATAATTCCTCAGCCCCCCATGCGACGAACCCGTCCATGACCAAGATGCTGACAGCTCAAGGTGATCTCATCGCATAAGTTGCTTCCTTGCGGAATGAGGTGAAGTCCCTGGTTGATGAGATGAGGAGCCAACCAGCGCACCGCACCCACCCCAGTGGCAGAATAGTTCCCCAGCCTGCTACCCATCGAAACCGAGAACCCTCTTATCTGAAATCACCTGCTTCAACTGCCGTCTGAATGGCCACTATGCCGCTGACTGCCTGAGTGAATCCTGTCCGGGAAACTAGGAGCCTCTGCTGTTGCGGGCAAAACAGTACAGCAGCTGGTGACCCAGAATCGACTGCATGAGGGTTGTAATCTCAGAGGAACAAACAGACGGTTGGTGAGACAGAGTAGACCGAGGTGTAGGCAGGGTTGGCGTCGAGAGTGACCAGGTGGAGTAGGCTGTGAGATCAGTGTAGTAGACTGCGAGGATGGGGGGGGGGCTGTGTAATAGGTGGCGTGGACCATGGCAGAGACAAAGTGGACGGTGAATCGGATGGAGTGGGAGCGGAGTGTCGAGTAGTGATTACAAATCTGAGGAGGTTGAAGCCATATTAGACCGGGAGGGAGGAGATGAAGTGGGAGTGGAAGATAGAGTTGAGGCACATCGAGGAGATGAAGCTGAAGTGAGCACAGAGGGTAGGGTTGATGGAGCGATTCTAGAATCAAGGGAAGTGGGAGTTGCCGTAGACCGGAGAAGTTCAAGTCGTAGCGGAGCCCAGGGAGGATGGAGCCTGGATTGATCATAGGAGAGAAGTCGCAGTCAACTCGGGTGGCTTCGATGAAGTATTCGCTGACTACTACTGAGTGTTCCTGAATATATAGTTTGAGTGTTCCCAAGAATTTGAGACGTTGACCTCTGGTGATCCCAAAATTGCCATTATATGAAATCAAATGCAACATGCTGCTTCTTCTACATCAGCATTCCACCAATTGACCACATGTATGGTGTTCAATCTATCATTTCATATCCACAGGATGAGGCCCCCAAGGTGGTTGAGAGTAAGGGGGAAGACACTGCGCTGAGAACTATCAAACTTGGCGATGGCGACAGCAACATAACTGATCTTTGCCTCTAGCGTCAGTTTGTATTGTCGGTCAACAAATGGAGGGTGTTCAATTTGTTCAACGCAGCTGCTGTTGAATAGCATCGTACCGTAGTCTGTTTATGGACAGTCAACTTGACTGTACACTTGTTCATGTACAATACTGCTGTTACATTGCTTGATTGAATCGTCTGCTAAAGCAATGGCGGGTTCGTTGAGGGAAGGAGAATAGCGGTATGTCAGCAGACACATCCGCGTATAGCCTCACTCCATCACTCTGGCATCAAAAAGATGAAAAACAGATGATGAACACACTAGAATAAATACAGCATAAGAGGCTGAAGATGAAATGTCACAATGAAATGTGTGGCAAGAGCCAGAAGACAATGGACAAGAGGACCAGGGGTGCATATACAGGGGGGCTGGGGGCGATTTCACCCCTGAAATGACCACTAAAGTAGCCTCTGAAAATCATAGGGAAAGTGTGTTGATTGGGCGGAATAGCCCTTGAAAATCTCCAGATTTTGAGAAAAGTAGCCCCTGAAAATTGAAAAGTATTTGCAGGCCTGGTTGATCTGTGATCATTTAACCATACCACCACCGATATGAACGATGAATAATCATTGATGACCAAACTTTTTAAACAGTTGCAGTAGCCAAACAAATCAATTATGATGAGAGGTAGGCTACTGGTGGGCTACTTTTTGTCAGAACTCAGAAAGCTAGCTGATTTTGTGGCAAGATCCATTTTATAATGTTTGTAGGGAATTTGGTCCGTTTAAACAGGCTCGAACGACTAATCGCGGAAACGTTCAAACGACACAGCCCTAGTATCTTCAGTTGTCAGCAAACAATTTCTGTTTGTTTTTGTTAAAACAGACATTAAATGTTTTTTTTTTTAAATGGACGATTATATATTATCCATCCAGTCTGTTTGACCTGAAATTGCGACAGTACTCACCTGCATTAGGGGATACACGAAGAACTTCTCGTACGATCTCATCCAACTGGTCATCTGTAATTTCATCGTAACTACCTGCCCGCGATGTGTCCATTCCCCATTGTCGTCTTCTCCTATAGAGTGTTGTGCGTGATACCCCAATCTGGTCAGCAGTTTCAGACCATGTTTGATGAATCTGGCGATTTTGCTGAACCTCATCCTCAGAAACAGCAAACCTGACAGAAACGAACACAACTTGGCATTACGACCTAGAAACAGTATACAGTAAGTAAGACAGGGCAACAAAATGTTTCCATAAACTTGTTAAAGGTACAGATGCTTCAAGCCATATTTTAGTGTTCTTACTGTTGACAGGTAGGTTCAATACACTGTACCTTCCCTAACAGCCATAAAAAATTCAATCACAAAGAATGAAGGGGAAATTCTAGGAAGGGTGTGGGGTCGTTTTACCCCGCAAAATAACCAATTTCAGGGTAAAAAAGAATCTAAAAACACCACCACAACCATAGAAAATGTGCCAAACCGCCCAAATGGACAAAAACTTTGTCAACCAATTAGGCCTACTAATTGTATGCCTAATTATTTGATCATTTATATATGTCTGCTGTGACATTTCTCTGGAACTTTACGACAGTTCTAAACAAGGGTTCAACTTCAAAGAAGGTTCTGTACTGGTTCAAGAAGCATACATGTGGGGTTCTTCCCTGGCAATACCTCTACAAGAAAATGGTTCTTTGAGGCACATTACATTCAGACAGTGCACTGAAGGATCTTTCTAGAAAAACACCAACAAATCTTACCAAAGGATTTGAACACTATGAATCCTGCAAAATTACTGAATTTAATAGGCAGAACTGTTTTTTTTATTCCTTGCCAGGCACCGAAGGAATTTGCGATGGTGTAGGCGGTAGGCCTATGTCTGAGTGTTATGGCCCTCGTAAACACGATAACTAGAGTTACAAGATGATGTGGACTACATACTTAGCATGTACTGTAGGTTGGCCATACAGTATGGAGTACATGAACCCTATTGTTTTGGGGCATGGTTCAAGGTCATTTGGGGTCGACAGAGGTCAATGTTGAAAAAACCTAAACACGATATCTGGTTACTAACCAGAAAGCCAAAAGGCTTAGTCATTCCTTGACCTTTGACCTGACCCCAAAACAATAGGGATCATGTACTCATTATGGGGAACCCACACACCAAGTATGAGCTTCATCCATCCAGGTGGGGTCGAGTTATCGTGTTCACAAGCCAAAATTGGCCGAAATATCGGATTTTTACAATTTTCCAAGTTTTTACCAAAAATGACCCCCGGTCTACACCAAAAACAATAGGGATTGTGTACTCCCCATAAGAAAGCTACACACCACGTTTCAGCTTGATTGGGCCGGGCATTCTGGACTTATCGTGTTCACAAGATTTTCAGACTTTGACCTCTGTTGACCTCAGATGACCTTTGACCTGACCCCAAAACAATAGGGATCATGTACTCATTATGGGGAACCCACATACCAAGTATGAGCTTCATCCATCCAGGTGGGGTCAAGTTATCGTGTTCACAAGCCAAGCGTCACACACATACACACAGGCATGACTGCATAGATTCCTCGACTGTGGTCAAGGAATCCAAAAGGTGTCATACTTGGTATGTACAGTTGTCCATATGGAGTACAACGACGACACAATTGCAGAATTCAATGCCCCTTCAAACCACTCATCCATCGGTTGTGACAAAATGCCGAGCATATGGCTAAATAGTTATAGACTTCCAATCACGAGGTCGTGGGTACGATCCCTGCTCGGGACAGTAATCTTGTCATCTAGAGTAGTTTCTGGGTTGTAGTTAACCGTGTGTTATCTCTCAATCATGGACGTTAAATTTGTACGTTTGTACTGACGAGACTGGTCCTGCCAGCATGGCGCTGATACTCCAAATTGGAGATTTGCTGAGTACCCGCAAGGGTCACGGGTGGATTAGTTAAACAAACAAACTGCTTCAAAGTTGAAACTCATGACATACATGTGCATGCTTGGTCAATCCTGAGTGGTGCATTGTAATGTAGGCCTATTACGTATGAGTGGACTTACAAAAACACAACAGGCATTGGTTCTCCAGTGTGCGTTATCAATTGTAAGACACACCTCTCCTACACCCCGGCAGGGTGAGTACATTGACACACCTCTGTGTCACCTAGATGACTTGCAATTTCTTGAAAATGAACCATCTGTAGCCTAGGCGAGCATTTTCTATTATTTTTCTGAACAAAATGACGCACCAGTTTTGTGATTCACCATTTGGAAAAGTGACACACATGTGAGTCACTTTAAATTTGACAATGACTCACATTTGACTCGCCATGTTTTAGATAGTGGGTGCATTATAGTGGGGTACCATGAGCCGAACGGTACCTTGAGACGAACACCCTGGAAAAACATAGTAAAACCACTGGGGATGTTAAACTTTCGGGCTGAATTCTTTATAAATGATCCAGCCAAAAAAGATAAGAAGAAAAAATTGCAGCAAAATCGCTAAATAACTGATAAATTAACCTAAAATAGTTTTGAGTCTATGAAAATTGTATTTTTCCATAAAGCATATTTACTGCACTCGAAAATGTCTAGATATTTCTACAAATGAACCATTTTATTATCTGCCAACTGATGGGGGTTGTAAACAAGACATGAAAGCTTACAAATCCAATTGGTTCTGCCACAAGATCTTAACTGTACGCTGCGTGGCCTTGAAAATCCGAAAAGTGTTTGACTCAAGATACCACTATTACAAAACCACACAAAAATGGCTTAGGCCCAAGCTGTTGGAGATTCCCAGTTTTTCATTCCAAAAGACACTAATAATAACATCAAACAAAAATTATATGAAAAATATCAAAGAGTCATTTCTACATAAATTCTGAAAGTTTTGCCATGGGCGTGCTCATTTTACATGTCTAGTGTGGCAAATATTTGCAACCCCAGCCTAAGTGTTCGGCTCATGGTACCACCAGGCTATATTTCCATCAATTTTGGGTACTAGGGTTTTGACCCGTAGCATAGGCCTACACTGTTGCGAGTCAGCGACTAAAACTACTGAACTAGCCTAGCCCATGAACTTCAACTAGCTTAGGCCTAGGCACATTTCAATGGGCTCTAGCCTCTAGGCTAATTTAGAATCAGTGCCTGGAAGGCTGGAAGTTACGTACAGTATGGTAAGGTCCCACAAGTTCGTTCGGTCCCACGAGTTTGTTTCTAGGCTAGGCCCCCTGAGTAAAAGCGTCGCTGAACTAGTGCCAATGATGCGCATGTTACTCAATGGGACTTTCAGAACATTCGAATATCAACAAAGCATGTATCCAGCTTCTGTGGTCTGGTGAATGATGGTCAAGACTCAAGAAATGGAGGATTTTGAATTTTTACCGTAGTTGATAACAGCCGAGCTCTGAGTCTGATGAAGACCGCTAGGGATAGGCTAAAATAGTTTATGGATTCTCTCATTGATTTGTTCGATTTGGAGGAGTGCCTGTCAACTGAGCAGAAGTTAGCACCCATTGACGCTTGTTTACACAAGTTCATTCTTGGATTATCCCAGGGTGAATGAACTTGTGACCCTTTTCACGGATCCAGTACAAATGTCAACAAGCCGTGGAAGTGACATCGTATCTACAAAGAATATGAAGTTCTTTAGGCGAGGGTGGTAGAATCAGGACGGCAACACATTGTTAGAACTTAGACTAGTAGTAGTAATAGTAATATTAGGCCTAACGCGGATTATTTCAATATTGTATCAATTAATTTGTTAATCGTAAGGGCCTAACGTTAGGCCTAGCCTAGGCCCAACAGGAGCTTGGAACATTTTCTTTTTTTCTATCCTATCATACTGATACACTGTATCACTATCAGTATGATAGGATAGAAGAAAAGAGAATGTTTCGAGCTCCTGAGTCCTGTGCTAGGCACTAGGCCTAGCCTAGGGCAAAATGACAGTTTTGGTGGCTGAACTTCGCTCCCACCAATACTAGTAATTATCACAAAGTTAGGGTCCGTAGACACCTTGGCACTGATTCTAAATTTGTAGTTGTACTTGTAAGTTGTAGGCTATACCTTTCAATTTTTGTCAGACTTACCGTGGTCTGCCCAAGTAGTGAGGCTCCTGCGGGCATTGGTGTTGTTGCATTCGCTCCATAGAATTTCCACTGCTGGTACTGGTAACGGTGTCCAACAAAAGACGCTGCCTGGCTTCTATCTCTGTGAGAAGCTGCACAATACCAGCTTCTTGCTCTAGCAAGTCTTCTTGAAGTTGCAATTGTAGAGGTGGGTCTTGCTCAAGTTGCTGACTAGGCCGCCTAACGTTAGGCCTACCTGCAGTTGAGTCACTTGAAGTTGAACCGGCAGTGTTGATGCTCTCGGCCGCAAGCCGTGTTCTGATAATTATCAGCACTTCATTAAGTAGCTGCACCGCATCATCTGCTGCCTGACAAAGTCGATGACCAGAGGAGACATCTCCGGTTGCTGC
>JAUOBX010087398.1:0-13020 GCA_032360705.1 Eupentacta quinquesemita
ATGACATCATGAGCTGGCTCATTTGATATTTCGATATCATATTTCTATAGGTTGGTAACACAATTTATTGGTCAAAACTGATGTCTTATGGGGTTTACAGTACAATGAAGTCTATATAGTCCGCCATTTTGAAATTCCTCGAATTAACCCTTTTCTGTTGGTCCAATTTTGGCCGATTTTCTTTCTGGAGATGCTGGCGACCCACTAAGTAACTTGGAGCTAAAAAACCTTTTCTTGCAATTTTTTTAGGGTATGGGTATTTCTTGTCATATATTGACTCGACTAACAACTGTCCGGCCCATTACCCCGGTAGGACTTACTGAGATCGGAACCTCGGTCACCATGGATCGAACCCGGGCTTTAACGGAGAAGCAAATGCTTGGTCGGTGGTTGATGTCACCATATAGGCCCACATAACCAGGCCACCGCAGTGAACTCGAGTTGTTAATTAAGACAATTACAGCAACAAAAACGAAGAAGAATCCGGGGCTCATTTCAGGTAATTTATTATTGACTGCTAACACTATGCCATATCCATACATATTCGCAACAGTTTCTCTACTTAATCTACGACTCAGTCTACGTTCTTCCATTTTCTGTAAACAATTATTCGTCTCCCACAATACACTATATTTCAATCTGAGAATTAAAATGTAACATGTGACATTAAAATTAGAAAAGTTTGAAAAGCCAAATGCTGAATGTGGTTCGCACCACTTGGTAGTAATGATTTCTTTATATTAGTGAATACTACTCGAGCTTATTTTCTGAACCCCGTCACTCATGTACACTCCGGTATTTCCCCCTGTTATACTTTAGTACTAAAAATCCCTTTGTAAACTTATTTTGTATTGTCTAAGAAGGTATTTTATCATGCCTACATTCACTACTCCATAAAAAAAAACTCTCGACACGCTGCTGTATATTCTTCCATGTTTAAGTGTGAAACCCTATGTACGTCGTACTAGAAACACATACAAAAAGTGCTGCTTACAGATGTCGAGTTAAATGTATGGAAACCTAAACAGCGCAAATATCATGTTTAAATGAATGATAGTGGTTCCTCGTTACCATTGCTGCCCAAAGTTTCTAATTTGAATTCTCAGGCATATACATGTGATATTAGGAGTTAATACAACAAGTGTTGTCTATGAAAGAAAAATAATGTTACTAGACACACTACCTATATTACAGAAATTACATGTTTAAATAACAATGCATTACCACTGCCGCCCATTGTTTCCGTTTGAAATTCCCAGAAACGTCATACTGAAAACGAACACAACCTGCAGTGTTGTTCAGAAAATCATGATGCTGTTACTGTACAAACCACCTATATAACAGACATTACATGTTCAAATGAGTGCTGTAGGTTTCTCGCTGTCACTGTTCTCCATGTTTCTACATTTTTACTTGAAAATGTTAGGCCCATCTAAAAGAAGCAAATTCAACAAATGCCACTGTACACTACTAAACTTACTGAATATTAAATGCATACTGCCCCTATTTACACACTAGGAATTCCTACAGCCCCAGGAACGTCTACCAGAAGCAAATGAAAAACCTGCCTATATTCGTTCGTTTTACTGTGCACACAGCCTATACCACTGACATCACATGTTTGAATGAATGCCATCTGTATTTATTTAACCATTTTGCAAAACACTGAAATACACGGACACTGTTTAAAATCAATGTCCACGTGCCGTAGAAATAAGTACAAATATTTTATGTACAAAAGTTATATTATTCCCCAACATAGCTACGTACAAATCCTTACTGTACACAAACGTCACTTCGTCATAACCTATTTACATGAATTGTACTGGGTTTCCAGTGTCCACCACGTTTCAGCTGATCCGTTTTGTCATTGTTGTTAGCCAAGAAGTATTGAATGACACCGAATGCGACATTGTTCAAGTTTACTTCTAGTGACCTGTCGTTAACAATGTTCTGTTTTTCTACATTTCCACTTGAATTTCCAGGCACATTTACTAGGAGCAAATAGGAAAACTCCCTCAATAATATTTGCTTCACTGTGCACACAACCTCTGACATCACATGTTTGAATGACTCTTTTTTCTCTTTTTACGCCCCATTTTAACCCATGTGCATGTGTCCCAAAAGCAACTACATATATCCACTGTACAAAAACTGTACAACAGGAACCACATACTCAAATGAACGGAATTGGTTTCTCTTTATCACTGCTTTCAACTTTTCAATATTTTCATTTGAGATTCCTAGGCACGTCATACCCAAAAAAGGGTTGCCTATAAATCGTATTTTTCCGCCGTAGAACCATTTTATGATGAAATGAATAGGGCCGGTTTCTCTTATCTTCTGCCAAACACTGCTGTCTAAAGTTCAATATTTCCATCGAAGTCCCTATTTACACACACAAATTCCTATAGTCTCAGAAGCGAATACACGAAATCCGCCTGATAATGTTTGTTTTTCTGTACACACAACCTATACAACTAACATCACATGTTTAAATGGAAGGTTTTCGTTTTTCTTCATTGTCTGCAGAACACTACAATTATTGTGCAACATTTTTTATCCATGGTCACGTGCCCTGGAAACATAAACAACACATTATTGTACAAAAACCTGTATAGAAAAACAGATGTTCAAATGAATAGTAGCCAAATTGGTTTCTCGGTGTCACTGATTTCTAACTTAGTGTTCCATATAGGGTTGCCTATAAATTGTATTGTTCCGTAGAAGAACTTACATAATAAAATGCATGAAGCAATATCATCACACACTAACTGTCTAAAGTTCAATATTTATATATGGTGTACTCGCAGTCCCGATAAATTTAACCGTAGAGTCGGAGGTCAAGTAATAAGGCCGATTCACATGACTACGTATTCTAATTAGCATATGTTGGGCAATATTTGAAACATCGTCGGATTTTCACATAATAGTGGGTGATTATGGTTAACTTCCAGTCCCGATTAATTCAACAGCAGAGTCAAAGTCAATAGATGCCATTCAAGGTAACAAATTTACCTGATTCCTCCATTGTGTTTTTTTAGTAGTTGTCACTGAAATAGAACACTTCCATTTCAGAGGAGATTATACCTGGCAGACATAATGACCTATCTACATTACTTTCAATGGTTTGTAAAGCGAGACACTTATTGCGGTCGCCGAGTCGCCTTCGGTTGGATTGTCAACCTTGTTAGGTAGAGTTGTTCCTGATGAGGTTCGAAGTTGATTAATATTTTCTTATTATTCTTGTTCTTGTATATTGTTCTTGAGGAGAGTAGTGGTTTCACCCAGTACTTTTTAGATATTATAGCTGGATAAAGCACAATGTTTTCACCAGGATTTTGGCTATTCTTGTCGAGCTCCTGTTGCAAACCGACTGTTAATTTAAAGTACTTTTCAACTTCATTCCATCAATTGGATGACTATTATCATGGTTTTGTAAACTTATTAGCATGTGTAGAACACGAGTACGGATTTAACACTGTGTGACTAACGCGAGCTAAATTGATAAACCACCCACATCATCCTGTTGAAGCGTGACAGATGTATTAATTACTCTTGCTAATGTTGGGGAGTATAATAACACCATCGTCCGTGGGATGTGAAGGGAATGTACATGTGGAAGATCGTCAATTGGGACTTTTTAGGCCTAGTACGTAGCTTACTCCCCGATATTGTAGTGGTCATTGAGACTCTGCAATGCTTGAGCCTGTGTTAGAAGTTCCCAACCAGCTGGAATATCAGCAGGCTCAGCCTCGCGCTTCTCAGCGAAAAAGCTATTGAACTCCTTCAAAACCCATCTCCAATATTCAATTGGCATATCGTCCCGTATTGGTGTAATGTCCCACTCAGGAAACTCAAGTTTGTAATCTTTGTAATTTTTCCATTCTTCATCACCAAATCTATACGTCCGTTCCGAACCGACCAACAGGGTGCACGATTCAGTAATTAATTGTTTGGTTATGTGGTCACGAAACCCCGCTATTCCTCGTGGGTAGTGCAGAAGTGCTTTGTGCTTGTGTTTCCCCCCAATCTGTAAGTGACAATTCACTCTACAAAATGGACAAACCTCATCGCACACCTGTAAGTGACTCAATATCTCGCCTCCAATATCCATTTTCATTTTATGGATTAGTTGAAGTGCAGTACCTTCGTTATCAACGTCGTTCAACTGTAAGTTTCGTTCCAAATCATTCTTTAATCTCATGGTGAAGATTTCCGAAATCTTGGTAGAAAAATAATCAAGGTCTCTGAGTTCATAGCTCGTCCAACTGAACTCGAATTCCTTCGATGCACTGAAACTCTGGAAAATGTTGTTCCAATCTCTGAGAGTCACCCTAGTTATTTCACCTCTTTCCATAAGAAGTTTAAAATGATTACAAGAGTGTCGCACAGCAGCCATGATTGCTTGCATCAGCTCATTTGTCAATTTCATCGCAATTTCTTTTATCCATATCTTGTTAGATTTAACAAGCAATACCACCTTACTTTGGAGCCAGGTTTCCAAGAACGAACGATTCTGATGAATAAACTTGTAGTAGCCCTCACGATCCCTACCCCTGCATAATTCATCAAGAATCTTACCAATCATTAACTGTTTGTCGTTGTAGCAATTCTCCGATCGCATTCTATTATAAAATTCGACGTTTATTTCGTCTATTACTTTTTGTTGAATGATGGCCATAAATTCAGTGTAAAACTTCTGAGCAACAAGATCAGTTTGGATAGTTTCGTCGGAAAATCCATAGAATTCTCTTTTGAAGAGTTCTTTCACGTCTTCATTTTCCCTCTGGATGTCTTGGCATGTTCTTGATATTGCCTTTTCAGCTTCAATCAATAACTCCACAATAGAATCACCATCGAGACGCTTGACTTTCAGTTCCGTGAATAACTGATTCAGGAGTCTGTCTACTGTCTCAACTCCATTAAATGTGTTTTGAGGCCATTGTGGAATTCAGTTCGATATTTTTGTTTCATAAAGTTGCCTTTCCCACGCGAATTGTTGAGGACCTCTTTCCCCGTGTCTTTTGTCGTTGACCAAACGGTTGCTCTTGAAGGCTTTCTGTATGCATTAATATATGCTTGATGAAGATAATTATCCTTCATTAGTTTGGAAAGGCTGGAATCGCATTGAACCTCAATTTGCTCAGAAGTTATTCTCGCTTCTGAATATTTTTCTCCCAGTTCTTTCACCATTATTTGCCACAGTTCTTCAAATTTTCGTTCCAGTAGGTTTTCATTCCTATCTGTTTCACAATTCAGGTTCGGATTTGAAGTATGTGACTTGTCAGCTGTTGATTTTGCTGCCTCCCGGAGAGTCGCTTTCGCAGCTTCCAAAAAGTTCGGTAGATTCCCCAAAGTCTTTTGAGTTTCCAAGGAATATTCGATATTGCTCTTTATTGCCCCTTCAATTCCTTTCACAATATCAATTGTGTCGGCCTTAACACTTTCGTGTCTTCGTTTGACTTCTTCCTCATCTCTGTGCATTTCAACGTATTTATCAACCTCATCGTTGACTATCTTACACTGTCTTTCTATTTCACCCTCTAGTCTTCTGTAGAACACGAACTTATTACCTTCAGTAAGTTCTTCCATCTTATTATCCAGCTCCCATCTTACCATAGTTGTTCTCAATCTTCCGATGAGTTTACTATGCTCTAACTGAAACCGCCGGTTGCTCAGTGCATCGAAACTATTTTGGAAATTGAAAACAAAGTCTTCCTTCTTCACTGCTTCCCATACATCCATTAACCTACTGATAAATTTTGCCATCGTGAACTGGGGGGTGATTCCCGTTCCTTGTCTGCCTGTTTGTAGGAATATGCTATACTTCAATGCATGAATTTTATCGCTGTAACCAGCATTTGGCGGTGCCATATGACCCGTCCACAGACATGGGAAAAATTGTAAATCATCTTCCTGAATCAACGGGAATATATCCCCGAATCCCTCAATCTCTTCCACATGTTCTTCTTTGGCAGCAGTTACGGTCGCTTTATCTAAGGCAGCCTTTATTTTAGCCATATTCGCTTTGTTCTGTTTCGCTGCTGCAATGTCACTGACTCTTTGCTGGAGTATCTGACAATGGGATACTAATTCAACCTGTTTCATCCTGATTAGTGCATGTGCAACAATTTGTAAGATGCCGATCATGTCATTTCCGATGGTTTCTTGGCCAATGTTCAGTAGGGTGAGATCGCCGATGCACATTGCCAAAGTGGCTATTGTGTTGTCAAATTTATAGTCATTTTTTACTGTCCGGTCTGGTGATTGCAAACCTTCTGTGTCCATGATCAACAAATACTGAAACCCAACCGCCTCTCTGTAGTTTTCGTGGATCTTGAGCAGTTGCAAATACAGACCTCTCGTACATCGGCCTGCACGAACTGGGAATCTCACTCCAAACATAGAGTTCAGAAGTGTCGACTTCCCACTACTTTGAATACCAATTATCGATAAGACAAATATTTTTGGATTATGTAGAAGTGTTCGGACTGATTGTAGTACGCCTCGAATCCATTTGATTGGGATGTACGCACTCTCCCCATCCATTATTTCAAGTGGATAGCCATGCATGAGTAATTGCGCCGCAATGTTCGTCAATGTTCGGATTTCATCATTCGATATGACGTTAATTTCCCTATTGGCTTCGAAGAGATGGCCTAATTCACGGATGAAATGTTCACATGTTATGCTCCTTGCAGTAAACTCTTCAGTAATCTCCAACAAACTACGCTGCAACATCACGATTTTGTTTCCTTGCGCATTGAGTGGAATACTCCCAACGTTTCGTTGCAATTTAAGTTTCTTTTTCTCCTGTTCGATGTCACTGTTTGTTTGGTCTACCTTCATTATCATGCTTATGAGATCAGGTATCTCGTGTGACACCAGCTCATCAATGAATGTTTGGAACAGGGCCATGAAATAATGAAGCATGTTTTCGTTTTCTTGCTGCAAAATGAGTTGGAAGCTCTCAAATAACTTGTTCATGCCCTGTGATAGCCCGTTCGCGAGTTGTTTCATCCTTATCTTCTTCTGTTTTTCATTACGCCTGTCGAGCTGGATGTCCACTAGTTCTGTTGCTTTCAAAACTATTTGATCTGCTTCAACCCACTCGAGCCATCCCTTCTGTAAGGTGAGGTATTCGGTTTTAATATTCTTGATTGTTTTGTCTTGACTAGGAAAACAGTATTGGAGGAGTTCAGCCGCCCGACAGTAATCAATATTATTTTCATCTGATTCAATTTTGTCAGAACAAAGGCTATACCAAGTGTCTATGGATTTGTATTCGTCACGACCCGTTTCAGAGCAGGATTCACCGATCTGTCTGCAAACAAGTTTACTGAGATTCACGTTTTCATCGCGCCCAACATCACATAACATTTCGTTTTCCCTTACTTCATGTTTACCTAGGGGCTGCCTTCGTGACTTTGCTCTTTGTCTTTCGCGCAAGCGGATGACACGTACGTTGGGGTTTTTTCTCATGAGTGACTCGATCTCTTGCTTATACTTATCATAACTTGTGTTCCTGACGAACACGAACACAATATTCGAAACTTTACACGCAACGTCACTTTGAAGAGGATATGATCTTGCATCACCACGTAGGTTAAGGAGTAAGGTCACCTGTTTTATTATTTCCCCACACCGCCCATGCATTGGTAGGTACCACTGTGCCTCAACTGAACCCTTTGCAAATTCAGCATCATACTCATCCTCCTTGGAGGTCAGGAAAAAACGGAATGTTTCATTCCCCTGTGCTCTACCCATCACATTATTCAGGACCATTGATTTGGAAATTGGAATTTCACCTAATCTCACAAAGGCAGCTGTAAAGACTGGCTCAGAAACCATGCGTTTCTCTGGGGCAACTGATTCAGCATCATCTCTCCATTTCTTTACGATTCGACGCAAAGCCCACAGTAAAAGCAGTGGCTTCCCTTTCCCTGTTATGTCGGGCAGCAGAACAGTTACTGCCAGTTGACAAGCCGCTAGTTTCTCTGTAAAGTGCTGTCTCAAATGATTGTCAGAACAATGATATAGCGCAAAAAGCATGTCTCTTACACTATTATACCCAGGTAGATTCTCTGATAGTACAACTCTGGTATCTAATGATGTAAGTTTACCTAAGAATGAGAAAGGCAGTTCTTCTAGGTTTCCATCATCACTGCATCCGTCCCCACTGTTCTCATCACCACTGTTCTCTTCAGCGCTCCGGAAAAATCGTACCTCCGTCACATCCTGCAATGATAGCTTGTTTGGGTAGTAGCTACTCAGTCCAAGGTCAGTCAATAACTCTTGGAACGCTTCTAACTGGCCAATGGCTGTAAAAAGAATGTAAAAATATCATGAATAAAAACTCATATTGTTCAATATGGTATATACTGGATATCTTATGCATGACGAGCAAATTTCTTATTACGCATTAGCTAATTGGCTAGAAGTGGAGTTTATTCTAGCGATTGGAGGTATAATGTTTCATTTTCCACCCTTTATTAATGTTCTGTCAAATTATTCAACCGAATGTTCGTCATTTGCATGCCCGATGTCTCCAAGTGCTTTATTAATCTACTGACCCGATTTCGACACGACAGTGCGACATAGAGGTAGTAATTGAACTAAGTATCGAATTGTGTGTTCAATATGTTCCCCCAAATTATAGCTGTATCCGTGTACAGTATGCTAAAGTGTGGATTAGCATCAGCAAAGCGTCGTCGTTGTATGGTGGTTGGGAATGAGCAGGAAACTATTTCTGGTGTTACGTTCAAGCGAGATCTCACTCTTCTGGCGAGTACATATAGCTGTTCAATTAATGTAATAAAATTATCAAAAAGTATTATATGGGAGTATATGGGGGAGCCTATATCAGTTTGAGAGTCTAATAAATGATATGTATTCGGAAAGATGTGAACCATGTTCATTACCAATGATTGCAGTGGCTTCACTAGCATTTTCGTTCTGGAGACAGAATTCAAATTGATCCTAAATCTGTCTGCCATGTCTCACTCTCATTCGACATGTATCACTGCATTACTCGATTATATACCGTTTGCCCAAGATCATACCCTAATATTTTGAGATAGTAAATCACACAATTGGTTGCCTCTTGTATTTTCACTTGTAGGTGCCCTTCTTACAGGAAACATCGACACTCCATTCATATTTTTCTCTCCTTGTAATTGTATACCAATACATCTGCTACACGTTCCATTACTGCCACACCACAAAAGAGGTACACAACATTCGCAACCTCATGTGAAACAAATAAATGCACCCGTAAGACGTTACCCTGCACAGGTCTACGCTGGTGACGAATAAGGAAGGAGTAATGCAAGCATTTTTCTGACATGTGTCAACGAATTCATGCAATGTTTCCACAGTTTGGTCGATCTGTACACAAATGTTTGCCCGCTATTTCCACCTCACATAATGTTAGGAGCAGTCTGCCATTGCCTCCATCACCTATGCAGGTGTATACGGTTGATATTACCAAAAGGCTGTATGGATGCATGCATTTCAGAGAAAAATAACGAGACTTGCAACGTGATTTTTTGAAGATTTCCTACTTATAACAAGCACGACAGTTTTTTTTGTATTGCCTGCTCAGCCAGGCCAAGCATTCCAGACGTTTGGTGCTAATAATTTCAGACATTGATCTCTATAGACCTCAGATGACTTGTGGTCTTTTCCTAATCGATAGGGACTACGTACACATCATGGGGAACCCACATGTATGAGGCTCATTTGTCCATGATTCCATCAACTATTCACAATTTTCCCTCCAAAAAAGTCTACATTGAGAAAAATTGGGGTCCTGTACACCCCATTAGAATACAACATACCAACAACAAAATATTTATATATATAGTGTCCTGACCAAGATCAGGGGTGAGAGAAATAGGGAGGTTCAGGGGGGAGGAGAAGCGGGTATTGTGTACAGGGAACCTGCCCGAAGAAACTCATCTCCAACCACCGAACCCTAGTCTTGCCAAGCCACCAGCCAATCATTTAATTTCCCCCAGGGAAAAGGACCTTGGGAGAGATGGTAACTTTATTCCGGGGGTTACACAGAAGTACACTGTACACACGGTTTTTGATATGGGGATCGTCGTCTTTTTTTGTCTAGAAGGAGTTCTTTATTCAGGTTAAGGAGCCTAGTTCTCATAGGGATATAATTAGACGCTTGAATGACCTCTGAAGAGGGGGTGTAACTGGGAACTTTAAGAGCAGTTTTGAGGGCAGTAAAATGGATACTGTGCGATTCATTATTATTAAGGTATTTCCTGACTTTTCGCCAAAATTGTTCAGGGTTTTCCTCATTGTTTATATCGGATACCGTTCCAAAGTTCAGCCTTTCGTTTGCGGATTCCTTTCCTGATGAGAAGGTGGAGTCTATTTATTTCCTGTTAAGTGTTACTTATACTACGACGGAGTTTACGTTTGGCTTTAATTAGGGAACGGATTTTGATATTTATTTTCCAGTCATTCCTCCTAACCTGAGTGAGAGGGCAGGAGCTTGAAGTTGTTGATGAAGTTGTTAGTGAAGGAGAGAGTATCAGCAAAATGATCTAAAGAAACGCTATTGAAAGGAAGATTATTGAAATCGTCATTGAGAATAGCGCTATTAAGGCGATTGAAGAGAGCCCAGTCTGTTACACGGGGATCGTAATAAGGTTGATGATTAGTGTTTGATGTCAATTCAAAATTGAGTCAATTTGAAATTGAAACTTGGGAGGACGATATAGTGATCGCTTATCAAGAGACGACTCTCCGAGAACCTGAGATTAATGTGAAGAGGGGCAATATCGGGGGAGGCAATCACTAAATCATGTAACTCCTCAGTGTTATTAACCAGATTGCGCCTGGTATTGGTGTTGGGGTTGAGAATATGAAAATTGTTATTGTTTACTAATTCGAGTAATTTGGTACCATAAGGGGTGGATCTGTTACAGCCAATTTGTTTGTTGGGGCAATTTAAATCACCAATAATAATTATTTTGTTTGACCAGTTATGCCAGACTTTATCATTAATGTAAGTGTCGGGGGGTTATAAAAGCTGACGATATCCACATAGTTGTTCTTTGGTTCATTATTTCGATTGAGACAATTTGATCGGAATCAGCAGAGTTGGTGCTGGGAGGTAGTGATGCCATTTCTAACACCTACCGCAACTCGTCCTTTGTTTCTGCTGATATCCTTGCGGAAGAAGGTATAGTTATTGAGAGTGAGACTATCTGAAGGGGCAAGTTTAGTTTCGTTGAGAAGGATGACAGGGGTTTTAACGTTTTAAAAAGTCATGAAGGATGAGAAGTTTAGATTTTGCACTTGTAATGTTGAGGTGCAGTAGAGTGAGGGGGAGGTTATTATCCATTTTGATTAGAAGAAAGGGTCCTTCTAGGGCTAGACGAAGCGCTAACGGTCTCTCTGTCCCCAGTTGTTTTATCTTTAATAATTGTTTTATTAATGTACTCACCCGAAATGGGAATGTTAAAATATTTTAGGGCCAGATAAGAAGCACTTCTCGTGATACTACTGGTGTTAATGTTAGGAACTTTGGCTTTCTTAAGAGTAGTAACTACTAACTCAGTAACAAAAGAAACTACGTTTTCTTTGTCAGTTTTGTCCATTTTCTTATGAACTTCCACGACGGTGGCAGCCTTAGCATATGATTTGTCTTGATTGTTATTTGCTTGGGAGTTTTTCATTTCAGTTGGTTTATTCCTTCTAGCCTGTAGATATTTAGGGCATCCCTTGTACTTGGCCTCAACAGTTCGCGCATTTCTTTTCCTAGCACTCAGAGGGACAGTCCTTAAGTTTGTTTTTATCGCCACAGCGCAGGCATTGGCAGGAGTTGGTGCAATCTTTGGTGCCGAGACCACATTTCTGGCATTCAAAACACTGTATTACTGGGGGTAGCTCATTGTAGGGGACGACACCATGATGGGTAAAACCTGAGTTTATCCCATCACAGATTAGATGATCTTTGCTTTCTTTGTTGTCGAGGCCGACCTTAATCTCCCAAGTAGGATTAGATGTGGCTCTGGAGATTAGCTGTTTAACGGATAGGGGATTATGTTGATTTTCAATGAGGTCGGCCTTGATTTGTCTTCTGTTATCTCTGGGTTTACTCCTGTAATAACTATTGTTAAATGATCGAGGGTTTTTGTTTTGGATGATGCGAGCTTTAGGGTTTCCAAGACAAGTGCCTTGGTTCCAGGTTTGGGGAGATAGTTGTAACTATTCCGTGAGGGGAAAATCAGGATATTGTTATTGGCGATATGTTTGATTGTTTTCATTTGGACATCTGGTTTTGGGTTGCGGATTTCATTAGCAAGGGTCAGGTCGTTTCTGAGGATATCAGGGGAGATGCCAGAGATAAAGATGGGGGGACAGGTCTTTTTCCCTGGGTGGAAATGTCGCCAGTCGAGGACTGGTGGCGGCGTTTTTCCCTTACGTTCTCCCACTAACCCGAGGCTTGGGTGCCTTCTGCCATGATAGTTGGCCTCGCTTCACTCGAGTTGAGTGCCACAGGGGCACTGAGATATATATGGAATGGGCCGTCCTATACAAATGAAGGGGCACTGCCAAAAGGCCAGCGCGAAATATAATTAGAAAAGTAGATTTTTATACCAAAAGAGACTCTATACAAAAAATATATACATGTGCTCTCTCTCAATGCGCTCTCTCAATTCTGAGGTGATGAGCGCTAAAACTTTATAGGAAAAGCATAACGCGTTGAATTCGACGCTGCGGTAGTAAATACTGATTGTCAGCCGATTATCCAGATTGACGGCGGGCAGTCACCTATTGTTCGACCCGTGAGCTGATTGGCATTTGGTAATCCATTTAGAAGGTTAGCTGATTAGTAAGTGTATGATTGAATTAGCAGCAGTCCAGGAACCCCCCTGAATGGGCTTACGGCCGTACATTCACTTGAGTGACAGCCTGACAGGTCCTCATTGTGAAGAACTGTCGATTTAGTTATCTCCCAGTTGGCAGGTCGTTTCTAATAATAAGGCC
>JAUOBX010087509.1:0-13020 GCA_032360705.1 Eupentacta quinquesemita
CCCCCCCCCCCCCCGCCCCCCCCCCCCCCCCCCCCCCCCCCCCCCCCCCCCCCCCCCCCCCCCCCCCCCCCCCCCGGCCCCCAGTATATATGTGAAAAAAGGCCCGGCGGCCTCTCTCATGGTATAACAGCCCGACTTAGACCCGTCTACTCTGAGATTGTGTCTCCTTATCTTTCTCTGTCTGCCTTCCCCCCGTGCTCTTCCAATTACCGTGGTCAGCTCTGGAGGTGGGGCATAGCCATGCTTATTCGCAGTTTTGAGCAGGCCCAATAGCATGTTCGACAATGTTCTTTACTACTGTGTTGGTGATGTGGTCCCTGTAGGAGAGAGCAGCATGCAAGGATGGTGTCATATTGACAGTATGCCACTTTTTCCTGCTTTCAGGAACATTTTGCGTGAAATGAGAAAATACGGGGAAATTACATTGTTTAGGTTACCGATAATACAGTAAGCAAACCAATTCAAACGATTTGTTTTGATCTGATCCAAATGAACAAACACACCCATACAAAAGTAATCCCCCCGGGAGATATCCTAGTCGGAACAAAAAGTGAACAGGCTAACACTTTTTGGGACTCAATATTTAGGAAGGGGCAATATTTGTAGCAGTAACATTTGAATATTGGATATCAGAATATATAGGCATTGTTTAAGTGTTGATTTTTCGCACGGAATAGTTTAGGACGATTTTGAATATTTATCTTCGAATGTTATTTATATTTTATCAATTTGCTTTTGTAGTTATTCATGGTTCACGGATTTTGGGCTGTTACGCTCGTGTTTTCCATGAAAGAGAGTTACTTTCATAGACCGGTGCCATATGTGGCATGGGGACAAATGACGATCTCATGATCGAACCACGAAATGTGTGCTCCATCATATAGTTATATAACTAATGCGATAAAATTGAAGAAAAACATGGTCTTTATATTAAATGAATACACAGAATCGATAACAACTTGGCATGATAACAATAAACAGGATAGACGAACTAGATAAAGTGTTAGAACCAAGTCAAAGATGGAAAGCATCCAATTTACAGTTTAGTCCCGCTGCATGGGGGCATCGTACCAAATTGGAAAATCAGTTTATGTTACGGTTCAAATACGGGTGTTATTGTTGCATGATAGGATAGGATATTTCTAGTTACCCGATCGTCAATAATAACGCATTGAGAGGGGGATAGGGGGGGAGGTGTTCCCCAATAGAGCGAAGATGCTCCGTAATGCGTCTAAGCTTATCATCTTCTAGTTTCACCTAGCCAACACTGTCAGTGAAGGAATCATCATTGATATGGGGCTATCTTACATTTGGAGCCTCACATACGATTACAACGCCACAACGGGTGGATCTGTAAAAAAACGTTACGAGTAGTAGTAGTAGTAGTGTCAAACACCAGCAGTTTAGCAGTCAACCGTTTTTGGAAACCATGTTACGAATCAGTAAGACATGAGATGGTAAGTAATGACCGAAAGAACACGACTTGAACTATCTTTCGGGGAGTGATGTAGATCAGTGGTTCTATTTGTACCAGTACTGTCAGTAACCTCAGTTAGATAACCCCGACGACCAAAATACCGTTTCATGCTGCAGGTCTATCACACGACTTTGAGGATAACGGATGGAGTCATTGGAAGTTTTCGACAAAATCAATAAATTTGTTCAGGTGCCCACAGGGCCGACAGAAATGGCTGAAATATCAATATCGAAGCGTTTTACAAATCCATCGATGGAATTAAGCGGAGTGATGTGACTATGGTAAGAAGCTAAGACACTCGGTTAGGTCATCAAATTGATGGCATACTATTACCACCCGAACAAAATTGTTGGTGCAGACTGAAACTACTCCCTTTGACCCGACACTAATCTGTTTCCATGGGTTCTCGTTCTTAACGCCATATGCTATTTACACTTATTCCCAAAGCGGAATAACATTCAAAGGTGCGCAGTATTTGACATTCGATCGAAATACCAACTCCTGAATCCAAATTGAATTATTTCTACGTGGTAGGAAAAATAGCACGTACCTGCTAAATATGTAAATACACTCTCGCCTCATGATCAAATTTTGCTGTTCAAGAGAATGTCAGGAAAGTTCGTCAGTACAGGGGAACCAATGGGAAAACATGAAGAGACGTAATTAGGCTCTCCACTACGATTGTCAACTGAAATTTGTGAGCGATTCCCATATTTTTTATGACGTGCTTATTGGATGTATATATGTTAGGCTCCGAATCAGGATATACTGAATAAGCAAGTTCACAATTATCAATGAACGTTCGCGAACATACAAAATTTAACTCATAGAATTATTGTTATATTCAAACTGTCATTACTCGTTGAGAATACTCAAATATTACACTAACTTTCCGACTATGTTGTGTGGTGGGAATATTAGTGATATGATGTGGCCACTTACTCAATTATACATTTCTTCTGCGGAGTCTCGAAAGATTGCCTTGGGCATAAATTAACAATGTTTCTAATGTAGTGTACGCTGATTGTGTAGTCTGGTCGCCGCGCGCTCCTGTGTGACTTCAGAGATTGATCAATAACAAACCTTATATAACCCAACTGTTGACTGGTTTATATACGAGTACGACATTGACAGCCATGTTGATCCAGAAGTTGGGGGTTGACCAAATTCAAATCGAAGCGCAATTTTTACGCAATTTTTAGGACAATAGGTCGTGCAAAACTGTTGTTACGTATTATATTTTCCCTCTGCTTCAAGAACCTGATACATATAGTGTATGATGCTCGCTGAGGAAACTGTTCTCTGCCTCGGATCCCCGGGTCTCGACTCCAGAATACCGAACAAATTTACATATCAGATGAAACAATCGAATACTGATACTAGAGATACTCCGAGTTACTTCTCGATGTCTCATATTAGCAGTGCTTCAATCTACACTTTGCTCCAATACATCAGTGGCCGCAAAGTTCATCCTTGAGAGCGAAACGGAATTTGAACATATCAGGTTCAGTTATTTGGATGGCTTAGAGTGGTTTACGAGTGCGTGACACTTTAGCTGTACTTGAGACTAAGGGTCACTCAGAAAAGGATCCTATTATACAAGTGAGCTGATAACATACCAGACACATTATTCATTGTAGCACACGTCCTTGTGTTCGGAGCGATGTCAAGATGATATTTTGAGCTGCAAGTCATAAGGTCTATGAGGGTGACTGCAATGGCGTAACTGAGAAGTTTCAGCTTAGAGCCTCACCAGCATAAATATATACGCAAAGGCATCAAGCGCACTGGATATTATGTCATTCGAGTGGTTCTACTCAAGCGAAACCTGCAGGCGTATCCTAAACATTTGAAAACCTTGCAATTGATAGTGCCATCATGAGTGGTGAGAAGAAGGCACAGTCGAGATACTGTTCAGTACGAATGGTTTTGATCCATCTAAATGACCGAATTATACTTTGTGTTCATGGTTGTGTTGGCTCCCTGAAAACTACTAGAATTCACGATGTTTGCGCACATGTTAATATATTTGGTTTCAGTCGCATGCCTTTATTATCACAAAGAAACACACACACGACTGATTTGTTGATATGCCAGTCCCTTTCGCTACTCCCAAATAATGACTTATTATTTCTCTAAATAAATTACTTTCCTGAACTTTGCAGACATGGATGAGAACCCGTAGTGCGGCGGGAATGTAGAGGTCCAAAGACTCCATACTTGGTATGTAGGTTGGCCATATGGAGAACATGATCCCTATAGTTTTTTATTTCGGTTCAAGGCCAGTTGTGGTCAACAGAGGTCAAAGTCTTGAAACCTTGTGAACACGATAACTAGTTAGCAAAAAGTGAGAAACTTCATACTTGATGTGTGAGTTGGTCATATGGACTACTTGATCCCTTGAGCCTAATTGACATATCCCGGTGGAATGGTATCCCAAGTCTGGAATGGTTTCATGCATTACCTATCCCGGTAATGACATATGGTCCTCACTGTAAAAAATGAGGCAAGGAATCACACCACATCGTTGTGGTCTTGTTTTGAAGGTAACAGGCTGATTGTCAAACTGAGGGGTTAGGCCTCCTACGTGTACTCTTTGATTATCTACAATGTGTATATAGAGGTTCATAGTTGGTACTCTGAGTGATAATTCCAAATCGTAATAATGACATTTGATGGATTCAAGAAGTAAAGATATATGACCGTGTTTTCGGTCATGAAGTTCATCATGTATAGCATTTTCCAATATGACTGCTTTCCTTGATCGAGTATCCAAACTCTAACTCTATATTTTTATGATATTGTTTTTTCGAAAAAAAGGAGTTCGTTTGATTACGTATTGGCATCGATGCATCTGGTGGTGACATAGCGGTATGGAGTTCCGTCTGTTTAGATTGAACTTCTTCTCCTGGATTACATTAGGGATGTTTTTATACAGTGAATCATGTATGGTTCTACTCAGAACCCATAGTAACATTGCATGAAAGGTGAAATAAATCGATGTGAAGAAGAATTACATGCGAGGAAAGCTTGGTGGCATAATTGAGCACTCGTCATTGGAATGACCATGGAGAGGGGCTCCAGTTAAAATATATCTGCTGCTATGAATAGGGACTGGTTTCCCTGTAGGAATGGTAATTAATGAATTTTGTGTTTACTGACTTGTGTGCCTGAATAAGGGGTTCAGATCTAACTTCTATTCACCAGGGCCGTGCTGGAACTAGAACGGATCGAACTAGGCAACACCACTAGGAATACAACCAGTCGTCTAAACGTTGGCAATGACATTTCATGCAATTATATCCTGCTTTGGCAGGAATAAATCATAGGATGAGGCGAAAAGACGAATTTCAAAAGTACCTACCTTCGATTATCATCAATTTGTTTTATTTATATAACTAGTCGCCAAGGCTCGATGAAGTAATCGGATGACACTTCACTGTAATTAGAAAGTATCCAATTCTCCTCACTTTGTTATCCTATACTATTTTTTTAGAACATCATACTGTCAAAGTGGTCATATATTGGACAGTCGAATGCACTCGAGTCAACGTTCCCCGCGCAAAATTAGACCTGCATGCACGCACTGTCGCTTCCTCGGCACGAGTATCTGTGGTGTCAATCGTACCGCTCGGAGTCGCTGTTGTCGCTGTTGTATATTCGACTGAATTATCACGGTAGGAACGTTTCGTTTTTGTCATCCAAAAATCCAGCTCACTGGCATCAGTTGCTTGCTCTTCCGTTAAATGGTATTTTCTGCATGTGCAAGCTAGTTCTAGTTCAAGTTTTGCAACAATTGCCCCCAAGTTCTTTCCACGTCTCCGATTTCAACACACCACGCCAGAGCCAAACAAGGTTGTTCTAACAGTATGTATAATCTGGGATAACGGCAGGATCGAGTACACCGGAACTTATTTTAAAGGTTAGGGAAAACTAGGTATTACGGTCCAAGCCACACGTTCATACGATTTTTTGTTACAGAGTTTGGGGCATCGTGCATCGCGTAAATGGAAATATGTCTCATCATGCAATATTAAATATTAGTATGCATGCACCACCCTGCAAGTGTTTTTGGTTTTTCAAAGTTTACAATTTTACTTCGGAAAAACAAATAGTTGATTAGAAGAGGATTAATGTTGTCGGTTGGTAGTTGCCCATAGGTACTTCGTGAGGAATACAAAATCAAAACGTTGGTGTATTGTCGAGTTATGTAACACAACAACAAACAATGGAATACATGATAAATCCACTACGTTGTGCAGGTATGATGTCACACGGTATCGCGGAATTCCCCTAATTTCTTGTGATAATAGACCAAACTATAAAGGTAAAGTCCTCCGAATAGGTATGGGGATGTGGTTTGAACCTATACATGTAGTTTCCCATTGTCTACAGCATGACCTATATAATAGTAAACTCTGCAGGTGTTCTCTGAATAGATCAGAGTTTTCTACATATAGGCAAGGGTTCGTCCTTGGGTATTTCCTGTCACTTTCAAATATAATTGAATTCATCATAACACTGAGAATGAAGTGTTACGACTATGAAGTGTTACGTGTCCTAATTCTGCATTACCGGTACCCAATTGAAGGGCGACCACATGGTCGAAAATAGGCAAGGCGATATTGTATAGAATTGACAACCAAATGGTAAGGTTTCCAGCATGTCTCGATACGACATTCTCAAGTGGAGTCATTGAACTTCAGAATAATGATAATATTACCAACAAAATTAGTGGGAAACTGTGATTGCACGATAATGTGTGACGTAGCAAATGAATAACACAAAGAAATATGTATTTATGTATCTAATGGATTTTATTTCGTATGGAAACTCAGCGTTTGAAACGTTTCTTCTGTTTTTTATTCAAAGAAACAAGAAACAGATCTCACCTATCAACTCACCACAACTAACTCTTTGGTCTGTTGGGAAATGAATATGTACAATGAAGAAACAAAACAAAGGACATTCGAAGTTGTCCACCAAAGACTACAATGAATATTGCACTATTAGGCCGGGAGCATTATATATGAGGTGGACATGGCTGGTAACGAACTGAGTTTCTCAGGATATGTGCAGGAATATGTGTAGAATAACATACTAAAAGTCCCCAAGAATCCCAGTTGTGGAAACTTGGAAATCCGAGATGGCGCCCAAAATGGCCGCCATTTTCAATGTTTGGCACAACTTCGTCTCCAGACCAACATGGGGAATGAACGAGGTGTCTACATGTATGTTTTGAGGCACGAGGAATACAATGAAACTATTATCTATAAGTGATGCTTATATACTGCCTGAACAATGATGGCGCCCGAGTAAATATTCAAAATGGTCGCCATTTTCACTGTTCGGCACAACGTTGTCTCCAGATCAGCATGGGAAGTAAATCGAGTGTCTATTTATATGTTTTCAGGTACTTGGGATTCGATTAAACCATCCATTTTTGTGATTGAATGATTCCATATGGCATAAACTAAGATGGCGGCCAAAGAGTTAGTTGAAATGGTGCAACGTAAATACAAATCTCTGGATGATGATAATATATATGATGACTGCATAGAGGAATTAACTTTTTAATGATTTTATTGCCACTTTTCGTATCATGGGCCTAGTATTTGAATTTTACGAATATTTTGGTGTCGTAGCGTTTACATGTACTCGTTCAGGTCGTCAGATTTGGCGTCCTGCTTATTTTAAGGATTATGTCCTGTCCTAAGTGCAGTTGTACTTTTATATCTTCTTTGTGTAAGCTGTTGTTGTTTTTTGTGCAATTTGTGAGAATTCATTTGTTGTTGAATGTTAGGTTACACTGCATATGTACCATATATATATAAAACTATAAAAATGAGATATATATATCCTTGGTAAACATAAAATACATGAAAACTGTTAAAATACAAGAACACATTTATATTGTCGACATGACAAAGAATGAGAAATATTCAGTGACAATGGAAATATGTAATATCATAGATTTTTCAGAGAATATTATAATACAAATTATCATTATACAAATTATCAGAATGTTAATTTTTCTATATACATATTCGATAGATAGAAATGTGGACCTTCCCAAAAAACGATGGCAGGGATGTAGGAACGACTGTCCGGGTTCTAGTGTTTGTAGTGATGATTGGAATTCGTTAAATGTCTTTGTTTGATATTATGTTAATTAGATTTATCTATATGTTAATGTTCTATTTTGGATGTGCCATTGAATACCGTTTCTCGACAGTCTTGGTTTGGGCGTCGACCGGTTCAGTCGTGAATAAACAAGGATAACAAAGCCATATACCAGTGTCCCTGTATTCTATCTCTAGTGTTAATTTAGTTCTTCCTCGTACTGACCGTCGCAGAGCGCCATTTCGCCATGTATTTTGATTAGACCTTGCCGTTCGACCATGTTACAGTAGTGTACTTTTGCGACAGCGACTTTTTCATTTACATAACAAGCCACGCGCATCGAATACAGCAATGCTGCAATTATTATTGAATAGACAATATCCAACTCTCTTATAATATATAGAACACCATACTGTAAATAAGGTCATATATCAGACAGCAGAATACTCGTGCTCGAGATAAATCTTCCACCCTTGCGACAGCGTGACGCACGCGGAATTTGACTGGCATGCACTGTCGCTTTTTGGCGGGAACAATCATCCCGTCAATCGTACCGCTTCGTTGCCCTTGTTTAACCCACTGAGTTATCACGCTCGGACAGTCAGCCAAAAAGTGGCAGAAGTATTCCCGGTTGTGGGAACAGAATTTCGAAATTCCATTTGTCAATTCTCAGAATACCACTGTCTGGCACCAGCTGCTAGGCTAGTAGGACGCATTTCGTTTGTCTTGTTAGGGCGCATCAAATATTTATGAGAGCACTAAGGAGTATTCTGGGTGATAGCTGGAAGTAGACTGGGGCGGTATGTTGAGGGTGGGGAGACAGAGTCCAGTTGCGGGACTCATGGTGCTGGCACCTAGGTCCAGCCCAACCCTACGTTTTGTAAACGTCCAGACGATGAGGCCAGTATTGCCCTATCAATTCCCCAGTACTCAACCAGGTACTCATCACAGCTCTGTGGGTCGTAGGTCTCCTTTCACCACATTAAGATGGTGGAATCAGATTCTACAGTTTGCCAAAATTTTGTTCAGAACTATCTATATTAATATAAGTAATGGACCCGCCTGAACGTTCACCGAGTATTCTCCAGCAATTTCACTAACCAGAATCCGAATAAAAAAGAAATAAAGACATAAACACTAGGGATGAAACGTTTCGACTGAGAGGTGTGGTAATATCGGTACCTCATTAGGTATTACACGCAAGAATGGTAGGGTTTTCCATGCATTCCGGAAGATTGATAACGCCATCCTAGGACTAAAATGGTCGAGGCGCAGCAGAGATAATTCGCACCTCGGATGTTTTTTTACTGAACTAAATACCCGGTTTTCATCATAATTTAGTAAGCGTTCTATACTCAGGTAACCTGGTTGTGTTGGCCTCCTGATGGAGAATACTAGATTCCCTCTATTTGTGCCACTCAGGTTGATCAAATGTGATTGTGCCTCGCCGCCACATAATCACTGCCGCGCTGTTCATATAATCACCGCTGAAAAGAATGGACGTTGGTTTGACGAGGTTTGTCCACATGTTAGTCCACATACAATTGCTTTACAAAATACCAGCCACCCTTCGCTATAGCCTGTTGAAATGGGCGTTTGATATTGTACGCCACGTATCAGCTCCATTGACTTATATGCACAGGATGACGTAACCACAATGAGAGCTGCACCTAGTATCAGTCGACCATGGTATATATATCAAAGAGGAATAGCTCCCTCTACCCTAAGGAATTGCTCTACCAGTCATACTGTCATATCTTCTGCTTTCGCAGGCTACATTTGCTATAGCCCAAATAATGACACTGTATTATTATGAATACAGTTGCTGTCTTAAGCAATGCAGGCTAAGCAATCTAGGGTGTCGCAAAAATGTCATTCGAAAGTTCTCCAAATTCACTAGCCAGTTGCTTTATAGGGACTAAATAGTTTTCTAGGACGTATACGTCCTTTTTTCATCCACTTTGGTGAGGCCAATTATGATTGTAAACCCGCCCCCCCCTGACGTTTCAGTTAGGGATTCAGAAGCTGTACAAGAGACTGACGAAGGTTATTAGAATATTCTTCGAGAAAATCTGAAAAATGAGAGGGGAAAAACGACGGGACATGAACTTAAATTTGTCCCGTTACTTGATGTGAATATTAGCTGTTGTAGGGGTATCCGATCAATTTAGGAACAATAGTGACGCCATCATAGAACTAGAAAATACCGATGCGCAGACGGAGTGGTTTGCATTACAACAGTTTTGCTAACTGTCTGAGGTATTCCTGCCAGAGCTGTAGTCGAGTCCAGTCTATCCGAGTCCGAGCCGAGCCGAGTCCAGCACTGCCGAGATCGAGCTGAGCCGAGTCCAAGCAGTATCCGATTCCGGGCCAAGCGTCTAACCCACCTGGGTCCGAGTCGAGTCCTAGGGTCCAATTAGAGTTTCCCATTACCATGCATACATACAGTCTGATATGCACAGTTAACTGCCATAATACCATAGCAGCATGGTTCTATATGTGACTGTCTGGCCCGTCGAACACTGGGCATCATGTGGCATGTTTACATTCAGGTAATGGTCAACTGTTTGTGTTATAGCATACACCGTGTTACAAGAGATTTGCAATTTCCAATGTCCATAAAACACATAGTTTTCTACCAGTGATTAGGCCTACGGTTTTTCCAATTTTCCCAGTTTCACCAGTTTTAACTGTCTTTCGGGTCTTCACTGTTTTTTCACCGTGAAAACTCATCCCTGCACTAACATAGGCCTATGTGTTACTGGTGGTAACCGTACGGGAGTGGGGTCCTGTGAAGAACCACTCAAGTGTGGGCCAATTGCTGCAGGGGGGAATGCCTGGATGCTATAACTCATTGGCTGCATACTAGTATATACTTCAGATACCGGATACATCACTTTGTTCATAAAATGGTTGACAAATGATATGTTACCGTTATACCGAAGGGCAAAGACTAGGCCTACATAGGCTACAGCCTACAGCATCGTTTATACATAGTATAATTAGGTTAACTAGTTGGAATTAGAGCTTGCCTGCACTATAAACTTTAGGCTCGGATCTAAAACATGTGATGCTAGCCTCAGCTATTGAGTATTGTGTGGTTGGGCTAGTTGCACCAAACTAGTGTGCTCATTTCAATTTTCAAAGTTAAATTGTACAATGCTGTAGTATGTAGAATGGTTAGAAGTGAGATACAATTCATACCGTAACAATTATTCCGTCTAAATCTAGGACCAATGGAGTGAATTGGTCGTTCATAGTCAGTCAAAAGCCACCAACAACAAGGCCCTGAAAACGGTTTTGGGACTATCTGCTACGTTGTGGGGATGTAGAATTGCTTCTCCGTCTTCACTTATTCTGAAAGAGCACTATTGAAAGAACAAATTTTGAGAAATTTCAGCGAGATTGTATCACTTTTTCCTGTTCTCAAATTTCGATGAAATATGCCATCATCGAGTTTGCGGAGTAATATATAGTCCGAACATCCTAGCATCGATACATCTTCCTCTAGCTCAAAATCTAAACGGTCATGGCACATCGAATTGGACATCGTTGGAGAGGGTAGACTCTCAGTTTCGCATTGGTATACATCAATTTCCCGGCGAAAATTTCTGGTGGCGCCTGAAAAGACCATAACGGACCCAATTTAGTGTGTAGGTCTAAGGCGGAATTATTTGTGATATGCTACCCTGAGATTCAGCACGGGATTCGCAAATTGAATCCTGTGCTAGCTTCAGCCTGACCTGAAACAACAATGCAATTCTATAGTTCCACATAGATATGCACATTGGATATTCAGCTGTATGGTTTTGAGAGAAATACACTTCTTTTATATGCATGCTTTCTACGGAAGTGCCTCTGTCACAGAATGAAATACTTTGCAATGTAACACATTCTATTCAACGTTAAATTGCATACATGTGAAATGTTATTCTGTCTGCCGAATTAAACTGATCCAATTATTAAAGGCAATACAAGAATAGGTCACAATGTGTCCGTTTTTTATACCAAGACATCGGACCACCAAAGTCAGGAGGGGCAAAGTACCACACCGCTCTTAATCTCAATAATGTTTAGAAACTCAAACTAGGGTATCTGTTCGAGAAATATCTATGAAATCCCTTCAAGTCTCATGATTTGACTCATCAAAGCATGTGATCATATATGAAATCCGAAGTAATATCACTGATTTATCAGTCTGTTGCTTGTTCAAAACCTATACCTTATTGTGAAAAAATGTGCAGCTCAGCTACGAGGAATCAAAACAAGGTTGGTTTGCAACTTTTCCGGTCATCAGTGATACTCCCAGGTTTGCAGTTTGTCCATATTCAGGTAGTATTTCATTGCATTGAATTATTTGTATACCACAGTGCTTGTCTCACTTCCAGGATCTTGGAAGTTCCTCATTCAGCATCTGCCAATTACCATAGAAGCTGTAAAACTTCGCAGGCCTAAAATCTTCGACAAAAATGATGGGATACTACAGACCCGTGGCACAAACGTAGTGCAAAAATCACGGAATGAAAACCCCCACACCCCCTCCAATGTTGCGCCCAACAAACGCACTGTCAAATACCATCATTGAATGGGAGAGCGGGGCGGTCCCATGTATTTTTGGCGAAGATTGTAGCCCACGGTAGTGTAGCCACTAGCCTGAATGTTGTCATTGTAGTGGGATTACAGCCCATATCGAGAGTGGGTTTGCAACCTTTTCAGTGATACCAAGTTGATAGTTCATTCTTCCAGGTGTTGCAGTTTATCCATAGTAAAGTAGTATTGCATTGAATACCAGTGGACAGTTCTTGACTCACTTCAAGGGACATCCTCACTTAGCTAGCATTTGCCAAATAGCCTGGTAGCTGTAAAACTGTGTGTGCCTAGCCCGTCCCACAGTAGTGTAGCCACTAGCCCGAATGTTGTCATTGTAGTGGGTTTATAGTGATAACAGCCCATACGAGTAAGGGTTGGTTTGCAGCCTTCTCAGTGATTACTGAGTTGATAATTTATTCTTCCAGGTGTTGCAGTTTATCCATAATCATGTAGTATTGCATCTCACTTCCAGAGGAATCTCCCATTTAGCATAGTTTGCCAATTAGCCTGGAAGCTGCAGGTCTAGCCCATAGTAGTGTATGTCATAATTGTAATGGGATTATGAGGATTACAGCACACACAACCAATTATGTTGTGTAAGGCTGATTCCAATGTGGGCGCCTAATGCATGAGCCAATATAACAATGATAAATGTATACACACGCGTGACACAATCAGAAGCTATCGCATGAACACAGGCAGGTAACAACTGGTCATTTGTGAGGATGAGGGGGATGGGAGAGGCGCGGGAGGGGGGGGGGGGGCGGCTGAAGGGGGGTAGCAGGCGCGGATCCCGGATTTTCCCCCCCGGGGGGCGCGAGGACACCAGC
>JAUOBX010087620.1:0-13020 GCA_032360705.1 Eupentacta quinquesemita
ACCCATTCCATACCTGTTCATATACCACAGGCCCTCCCATCACTGCTGAGTCTATCACACTGTTGAGCAGCCCACTGAGAGAGTTGACCTGTAGTGATGGTTCCTCCTGATGTATCTATCTATATATCTGTCTGTCTGTCTGACACCCATTCCATACCTGTTCATAGACCACAGGCCCTCCCATCACTGCTGAGTCTATCACACTGTTGAGAAGTCCACTGAGAGGGTTGACCTGTAGTGATGGTTCCTCCTGATGTTGTATGATCATGTTCTTCAGTTTCCGGTTGATATCCTCCATGTTTTCTATTGCTGTCTGTATTGGACTCAGCTCTTCCTACAGAAGATAAGTGGAAGAAAAAACAAACAAAATTCTCCAATTTGGGCATTACACTTGTGTTGTCATGGTTCTAAAAATCCAGAGAATGTCGAAAACATTTTAAAATCCCAAGATTTTGTTGCGCTACTGCCTCAAATGGTTTAATGCATCAAAAGAACAGAGACACAACAAACAGCTCAACGAACAACTCAAGGGTCCTCATCACTATTATTGGAGAACATCGAAAGCTAGAATGACTGGTTCAAACCCCATTTCTGTTTGATGATTCGTCGCAGAGCTATTGGCCTTCAAAGTTTGGTTCAATATACTGATCGCTCAATAATGTTGTTAAGTCGCTGTAGTATAACGAGAATTCCTTAAGCATTTCGTTATTTCTGTTTATGGCAGATAACTTAACGAACCACAAGTTTTTTTCTTTTGTTCTTCTTACAAAAGTGACTACTGCCCCACTGCTCAACTCATTGAACAGAAGTTGCCCTTGCTGGCTTCCAGTTTTTGAGAGTTGAGGCCAGGTCAGTGAGGTCACACTACAACGATATCGTATAGTGCATGTTCCGATTTTTTTCCAATTTTTGGCTTACGAATGCCAGTCTCTTTTTATTATGACGGAAATACCCAGCGACAATGATAGAAGTCCTGATTCGCTATCAATGATAGAAGACCTGATTCGATGTGTTATCGCCCATTCCCAACTCGAGATATTCACCCAGCTTCTATTTATCGGAGAGCTATCCAATTTATCGTCCAATTTTTTGCGTTTTTCAATATGACATCACATTGAAATGGAGCTGGCTAAGAGCCTTCAGGCTAAGGGAAGGTATTTAGGTGTATTAACCTCATTACCGCATTCCTTGGTCGTTGGCCTAAAACCAAGAAAATTGTGTAGCAATCCGGAAAAAATTGTTATAATGTGACCAGGCCTTTAGTTTCTTTTCTAAGCAGGAAAAATTGAATCGGTTCGCCAAAGTATTCCAAAGAATTTGGTTGGGCTTAGGCACAAACTATTGTTTGTTTGCTTAGTAATTCTGGCTGTTGACGCACTTCGTCTCATGTCTTCGGGGCCTCACCTTCCTTAACCTACAGAGTACCATTTGCCATCTTGACAGCACCTACCCTATCGAGCTCTTCTTTGCTGAAGTTCAGCAGACTCGTGATCAGGTGTGTGACCTCATCCTTCTTCGCTGCCGGAGCGTTCACATAGTTGATGAAGAGATTCTTCACCAGCGGTCTGTGGGTGAGATGAGAGTAGGACATAGAGTTTATAGAGGCTTTTTATAAGTATATTAAGAGAATCTAACCCCCCCACCAGTCGATAAGATAGTGGAAATGAGGTTAGATCTAATGTTACGCATTTCACAACATCAGTGCAAAGCAAAGCCAATGCAAAACTGACTTTTCACACAATAAAAGTGAATGTGATATTAATAGAAATTCACACAAGTCACCTGAATTTACCTGGATTTACTGTGTGTACTCAACGGGCACATTAACCCTCTGCCTACCACTGTTGGAAATTTTCCAATATTACAGTCTCGATCATCAGCCTTATACCGCCCAATGTATCATATAAGCTACAGCAGCTCTTATAGTTATGTTACGTGCGCCTGCAAAACGAGTATTTCGATCGTAAAAGTTTTAAATGTGCTCTTGGCTGTGTTGAAAATAGAGTTGGGCCACCACACGTACACACAGTTATGTCACGCTGAATAGGTGAATAGCGAAAGTGCATATTGGGTGTCAGTGAAGTTAATGAGATCTTCACCTAGAACGTTGTTATTCAATCCAGAATTCTTGTCTTATATGCAATATGATACAAGACAACGGGCAGTGAGATGAATCCCATGTTGGTATTACTTTGCTGGAGGAGAATGTAGGGTTTGTGAATCAATGGGCAACCATGCACTATGTGAACTTCTACTTACTTGTCCACTTTGGTCTCTGCAGCATTGGAGACCTCTTCAAACTGCCTCTTGTACGTGTTCAATTCCTCGTCCCTTCGAGAAACTGGGGAGGAAGAAAAAAATTGTCCAAAGGAGTGTCGAAGTATTACATGTTAGTTTGCAGAAGATGATTAATATTGTTGGTTGATCGGTGAGAAACAAAATGAAACTTTGGTGTAGCGTCGAGTTATGTAACACAACAGGAACAATAGGAGACATTAAAAGTCCTCTATGTTGTGCAAGTGTGAAGTCACAAGTTGTGGCAAATTTGGGACTTCCTCTAACTTCTTGGGATAATGGAAAACTATAGGGGTAAAAAACTCTGCATAGGAACATGGGGATGGGACCCTATAAGCTATAATGTAGTTTTCTATTGTCTACTATATTACTCATGTTGCAGTCAGGGCAGAAGTGAAATTGTCGTCATGGGGGCTCTTTTGAAATATTTCCTGAAAAAAAAACTCGTGTGAACTAGGCCATGGGGCTTTTTTCAATGCACGGGGCCCTCCTGGATTTCTAATCATTGTGAGGTGATTACAATTTGTTCAAAATGTATCAGAGGTATTTCAATGAATTTTGATACATTTCCAGCCTATTTTAGGCAGAGGAAAGAAATTCACCAAAACAATTCCCTGCTGCTTTCGGAGGGATGGGGCAATTTTCTTCCTACATCAATGATTTTTTCCCCACCCCTGATATATTTGATGGGGCTATTCTCAGTTTTCATGGGGCTAATCGCATGCCGCCCCCGCTCATTTCCTGCCCTAGTTGTAGCTGACCCTGCAGTTGCTCTTAACACCCCATATCCACCCAATAAGTTCACATTTGTAAAATGTGTGCTGATCATACTGTGCTAGAGGTCACACAGGAAAATACATAGAGCGGACTTCACAAACAGGTTACAGAGTATCAAAGATGTTGTTCATTGTATGGCGCAGTCCCACCAGCTGCTGCGAACACTGGCGGCGACAGCGGCAGCTTGGCGGCTAGTCTCGCTGGTGATCTCAATGTACAGATCCCCCACCAGTCTCCCCAGCACCACCATCCGCAGCTGAGCACTGCCCCTCTACTCAGATGAGTCCTGCTGCCCCCCTCTCATCACCCCCTGGTTCATCGAAGCAGATCTAGAATGCCCGCATCTTGTCAACGACCAGCTGACAACAGGACTCGCCTCGGATCGAGAAGCAGAAGGCAGGGGGCAGCGAACGAACTATTTCCAGGGCATCCTGTGTATCCGAGAGTCTCTGTTATACCATCACACTGTTAGCCTGCTGGCAGGTTCTCAGGTGTCTCGCCTCTCAAATAATTGTTGTACACACTTTCATCGGATAGCCTGGCTATTGACTCCTCCTTCCCGTCCAGTTGTACTATGAGCCTATAGGTGGGTCCCAGGGCGACCTGTGTGTCGGAGAGCTTCTGTTGAACCTCCACACTGTTGAGGCGGATTCCTAGGCATTTCAAACAATTTTCGAAACAACCATGACTCACTTTCATTGCCTAGCCCAGCCAATGCCTCCTCCTTCCTGTACAGTTGTTCTGCGAGTTCAGAGGCAGATTCCAGGGTGTCTGGCATCTCAAAAATTGGTGTACTTACTTTCATCGCGGAGCCTAGCTATGGACTCCTCCTTCCTGTCAAGTTGTTCTGTGAGTCTAGAGGCAGATTCCAGGGCGTCCTGCGTGTCCGAGAGCCTTTGTTGGACCTCCATGTTCTGCTTGAAGAGATGCTCAGCAATCTTCTCCTTCTCTTCTGCTCGCTTCTGGTAGATCTCGACTTCCTGGGCAACCATCTCATTCTTCTCTGCAGTTATCAAAAGAAACAACAGATTTACAGATCTGAGTATTACTGAAGTGAAATTTTCAACTACGTTAAAGTCCTCAATTGTTGGGGAAATACCTGTGATGTTTTGTGTTGAACTTCTTCGGAGGGGATCCCAAAGTTTGCCCTGCTCATAATGGATGATATACCCATAACTGTGTATACTATCCAAGCAGTCTGATCTATGCAAGTTCTTACGTGGCATTTCACACCATTCATTATACATTTTATATACACACATGAACCTGCTTATTGTTCTGGGCACGACAGAATAGCAAATTACAAAAAGTTTCACACAGTGCTTTACAGCATAGTCTGGCAATGTGCTAATGTGCACATTGTTTCCAATGCTCCATTCTCCAGTGATGAAAGACCACCGAGAAGGCAGCAGCAACCATTTTTTTGTCTTTGGTATGACCCGATGGAGATCCGCAGCCCAGTCTTCTGGGTGGGAAGCTGGCGCTCATCCAAGCTGTGCGATCCCATTCAGTAAACTGCTCTTACGAGGCTGCTACCTCCAGCAATAATACTCGAGTCCTTCTCATTAACATCTGAAACTAGTTGGTCTAGGAGCCTAGGAGGTTCGAACAACTGGCTCCATGCACACAGCCCCCTTCTCACTGCCTAAGAAGTGGCTATTAACTTCAGTAGCCCTTGGTTTTTTAGAAAGCATACCGTATTAGCACTGTTTCAGCACAATCCAAAGGTTCTGTGGGGCAGTATACTGCTGACACTGTTCCTGCAAGGCTAGCTAGCTCCAGCAGTACTGTCACTGCAACACCATATCATTCAATGAAAAAATGTGTTGTTATTGTTGAGCTACACACTTTTTATTTGGTCGTTCAATCAGTGGCATCGTTTACACGGACGTCACTATCTAGAGTTTTCCTATAGCTTGTTAAACTTCTCTCAATCCTGACTCAGGAGACCAAAGCAACTGATTAATTGTTGGCCAATATCTGGTCTTTACGACAAAACACGCAAATATATTAGGACCCATGTTTGTTTTGAGATTTCTACCTTGTTGGAACTGTTCCAGTACCATCTGAAGGTTCTGTAGTGCAGTACAGTACTGGTGACACTGTTTCCATGATGCAGCTAGCTTCAGCAGCACTGTCAGCTGTAGCTACATTCCCTATAACACATGTTCACACGATTTGACATGTATACCTTGTTTGAACTGTTCCAGTACCATCTGTATGTTCTGTAGTGCAGTGCTGTACTGCTGACACTGTTCCTGTGAGGCTGCTAGCTTCAGCAATACTGCCAATACATCCCTTATAACACATGTCCACTTGATTTGAGATGCATACCTTGTTGGAACTGTTCCAGTACCATCTGTAAGTTCTGTAGTGCAGTGCTGTACTGCTGACACTGCTCCTGTGAGGCTGCTAGCTCCAGTAATATTTGGTCCTTCTCATTGGTTGCTGATGCCAGTTGGTCCAGGAGATTCTCTATTTGGTTAGATGCCTCTTGACTGCAAAAGAAAGGTGAACAGTATTTTACGGAGAGTCTAGCATTTCATGAAAACAGATTCCAATTTTTTTTCCCCAGATTTGTCCTCAGATTTCTTTTTGGAATCCTCTGAAAATGTTTTGGTCACAAGAAATGATCAGAAGATGGTGCGAACACAGTTCCTCCTCATATCCATAACCTGGGAGAGGTAACCTTTCAGTCAGCATTCAGGTTTTTGTAGATTGTCCCCACATCCCCAAACCTTTCTTGTAAGTAGAGTATAGTAGATCCCATTTTGAAAGAAATTACAATGGCTATCCCTTTTTCTATGTGTTTGCCCCTAAGTCACCTCTGTTGAGCCTTGGACATCCACAAATCATGTTTTTCTTTCGAGGTGGCGTCACGGTCACATAAACCATGGATATACACCCCACATAGCACTCTACACCGAGTCAGTCTTTGGGTGTTCCTGACCCTGAGTCACTTCTGCCTGTATGGCTTCAGATATGTACACGTCATCCATTCCCATGAGGTGGTTCTCCAGTCACAAAGACCATGAACATACATTGGACCGTTCAGTCAGTTCTAATCTGCCTGTGTCAGTTTTCCCCTGCATGTGTCAGTCTGCCCCTAAGTCCCCTCTGCCTGTGGAACATTAGATATGTACAAGTCTTTCATCTCTATGAGGCCGTTCTTCAGTTGCAAAACCAAGACCATACAACCTACCTAGCACTCTGCACAGCTGTTGAGTTGGTCCTTAGGTTCTCCTCTGTGTGTGTCTGTCTGTCCCTGAGGCTCCTCTGCCCGTTGGGCATCAGACATGTACAAGTCTTCCATCTCTATGAGGCGGTTCTCCAGTCACAAAACCATGACAATACAACCTACCTAGCACTCTGTACTGCAGTTGAGTTGGTCCTTAGGTTCTCCTCTGTGTGTGTCAGTCTGTCCCTAAGGGTCCTCTGCCTGTTGAGCATCAGACATGTAAAAGTCTTCCATCTCTATGGGGCGGTTCTTCAGTCACAAACCCATGACCATACAACCTACCTAGCACTCTGCACTGCTGTTGAGTTGGTCCTTAGGTTCTCCTCTGTATGTGTCAGTCTGTCTCTGAGTTGTTTCTCTCTCTCCTCTGCCTGCAGAGCTTCGGACATGTAAGAGTCTTCCATCTCTATGAGGTGATTCCTCAGTCGCTGCAGCTCGCTGTTCAGTTTCTTCTCCTGATTGCTCTTGTCCTGAATCTGTATGAGAAGGAAAAGGAAGAAATGAACAATAATATACCCCATCCGAATAGCACTCCACTCAGTCAGTGAAGCTACACCGCATATTACCCCTGATCATTGGTGACTTGTCAAGCCTATATTGTGTAGTATGTGACTCACTCCGTTCCATCTGGACACACGCACCCCACACACCATGTCCCTTGTGGACACCCCAATTGGGCTGCCACATTCAGCTTATACTACTGAATACATGTACCTGACATGGTTCCCAATAATGCCCGGGTAGGATGAGGCATTATAGATATAGTGCCTCGCCTGAGGGTGCAGCAGAGAAACCAGCCGGCTGGGATCAAAATTTGTGACCTTCTGATCACCAGTCCCAAAGCAAATTTGAGTGAATCTGGTCTCTGAATGAATGAAAGTGATATATTCGAAGTTTTGAATCAACCCTATGCCCCAAATCTCACTGGAAACGATAAAGTAAACATAAATTTACTTGTCTAATCTCACAACTAATGGATCCACCTCCTGTCCGCCACCCCGCTCACCCCAAAGTCCCGCTATGTCCGTCATCCTCCCGAAGCAGCAAATCCGCCTGAATCAACCACTCTGCTCTCTCCTGCTAGACCACTCTCATGGTATCCCCTGACCAACCCCAACACCACTACGTTCCTGCTAATGGGTCTACCTATCACCTACCTCTCTTGACTCCAGCTATGTCCGCGCCATTCTCCTGCAGCATCAAGACAGCCTGGCATCTCACCTGCTAGACCATCTCTCATTGCATCCCCTAGACCAACCCTACCGCCACTACATTCCGGCTAATGTATCCACCTCTTGTCACCTACCTCTCTCTTGAGTCCAGCCATGTCCGCGTCATTCTTCTGCAGCAATAAGACGGCCTGGTCTCTCTCCTGCTGGAACATCTGCGCCTGTCGCTGCATGGCCTCCGTCTCCCTCAGCATCCGTTCCACGTCGCCCTGGCTCCCTGCATCTCGCTCCTTCACCAGCTGAGTCAGGGTCTTGTTCTTCTCCCGGAGGGCACCTAGCTCAAAGTCCTTCTCCCGGATCTGCATGGCAAGGCTGTTGCTCATATCCTGGAGGGACCGGTTCTCTGCATCCTTCTTGACCACACTGTGGTGGAGAGACCTGGCCTCCTCTTTTGCAGTCTTGAGGTCCGATTCCAGCGGCGCCATCCTCTGCGACTGGTTCTTGACCTGGTTACCTAAAAGGCCAGCAGCTTTGTCCTTCTCCAGACACTGCTGTTTTAGATAGTGTACTAACTGCTCCTTCTCTTGAACAACTCTCTCATGGTCCAACAAGGACTGGTTCTGGATGTCAACCTGCTGCCTCAAGATCACAGCTTGAGATTCTTTCTGGAGAGAATCATTTGTCTTCTGATTGACTCTCTCATTCCTGTCCTCCAAGGTCATCTCCAGGTTTTCAATTTCACTTTGTAAATCCTTAATGAGCTTGTCTTTGGCTAGCATTTCACTTTCAAGATTGATTTCTGGTTGGCTTGAGAGCCCATCACAATGGTCCACTGTACATTTTTGTTCTAGATCGAGTTTTTCCCCCAACCTAGTGTCAAGCTGGGGACTCTCTCGCTGAGTTAACACCTCTCCGACTGGTTTTGTTTTCAACATTTCTTTTTCCAATCTGAGTTGGTTTACTTCCTCCTCCTGTGGCCCACTACTTTTAGCTGGATTAACCGCTGAACCACCCCCCTGTTTATGAAGTTTCTCTTCCAACTGCTCCCTTCCTTTCTCTGAACTCAGACAGCTCTTGTTCAAGTCCGCCAACTGCACTTCCATGTCTGAGAACCTCTGCTGATGGAATTCCAACTTCCCCTCCAGTTCACCAACTATGTTCCCCCTTTCTTCTAGCTGAGCTGTGACCTCCACCAAAGATTTCTGCTGCTCCTCCCTCTCAGCAGAGAGGCCATCAAACTTCTTTTGGAGCTCGATATATTTCTGTGACTCCTGACTGACAACCCCAGCCAACCGCTGGACCTCCTCATAGTATGTCACGCTCTCGTGGTGCTTTTGATGGATGCTCACAACCAGCTGGTCTCGTTCCTCTTTCAACATCTTGTTCTCCTTCTCCAATTGTTCCTTCCCCTCCAGGACATCATTGATCTCAGTGCTCTTGTTTGGTGAGGCTTCCTGGAGGACCTGGACCAATGTCTCATTCTTCTGCCTGAGGGCTCCGATCTCGAGGTCTTTCTCCTGGATCAAGTAGGAAAGGTTCTGCAGCGCCTCCTTCTGCATCTCGTTCCGGGGTCTCTGGAGGCTCTTCTGAAGGTCCTTGAAATCCTCCTGGGCCTTCTCGAGGGCGGCTTTCTCCGCGGAGACAATCTTCATCAATTTGTGGACCTCTGTCTTGAGGTTGCTACACTCCCTGGTCTTCCCATTCAGGACAGTCACCATCTGGTGTCGCTCCGACTCGAGCGTCTTCTTCTGCATCTGCAGCTTGTGTAGATCCACCAGGACGCTGTTTCCCATGATGGTCCTCGATTTGTCATCCAGGAGCTTCATGGCAGCCTGGTTCTGTTCTTCCAAGGAAGCTATCTCCCGGTCCCGTTCTTGGACCATCTTCTCCAACTGCTTCTCGGAGTCGCTGATTGCAAGAGGCTCGGACCGCAAGTTTGATTGCACTGTGACCATGTTACTGTCATGGATGCCACGGACTGGCTCTAGATCCCCAAAGGATTCACTGCCAGTGATCGGAGCTCCATTATCATTCGATTGCACAAAATTCTTGAGGTTATCAACTTCCTCTTGGAGTTGTTTCGTCTTGCTCTCTTTCTCAGAGACAGACCTGGTCATTGCCTCCTTCTCTGATAAGAGCTGACTGATCTCTGCTTCTTTATCACCTATCTCTTGTAGCAAGCTGGATATCTTTGATTCTTGCAATGTCCGTTTCTCTCGACTAGTCTTCAGAGACTCATCGTAAATGTCCAATTCCTCTTGTAGGTCATCAATTTGGGTGGCCCAATCTTGATCAGATGCAACTTTTCCACTTAGTTCTTGCTGAACAGCCTTCAACTTTGTCTCAAAATCCTGCATTTTCGACTCCATCATTTGACACTCTTCTGTTTTCTTGTTCAGTCTTTCATTGACTGCATCGAGAATATCCTCACCTGTTTCGCTGTTGTCCAGATTCCCGGTCAGTTGCTCTTCAAGAGAAGCATTCTTTCTGCCAAGAGTTGTATTCTCATTCTCCACAGCAGTAACACTTTCCTGTGTTGACATCAATTCCTTCTCCTTTGCTCTTAGAGCAGTCTCTCCTTGTTTCCTAATAGATTCCAAGTCTTCTTTCAATTTTGAAATAGTCATATCCTTCTCTTTCAAGCAAGTCTGTAAGTCACTTATTTCAAATTCCAAGTCTGTGATCAAACCTAGAGTTTTACTCTCATCAGAGTTTGTCACATTCATTTCCTCCAATTCCAACACCCTCCTCTCGAGTTCACTCTTCTTGCCACTAAGCATCTCCACTTGTTCCTCAAACTCAGCTGCTTTTTCCTGAGTGATTTTGAGCTCCTTCTCCCTCTCTTTGGCCTCATTCATGGCATCTAAGAAGAAGGCATTCTCATCGGCAAGGCTTTTAATGTCAGACTCTTTCTCATCCAACAGCACTGTGAGTTGCTCGTGATTGCTGACGGTTGTATTCAAGGCCTCCTTAGTTCCTGAGAGGTCGAGAACAAGCTCTTCATATCGACCTCTCAACTCTTCCATTTCTTCCTCTTTTATCTTCATCTTCTTGAAATGGCTGTCCCTCTCGAGCTGCACAGCTTCCGATTCCAGTTCCTCCTCCCTCCCGGCAGCCCCCATCAGTGTTTGTTGATGATGCTTAGACTGTACATCCATCGACTCATTGAGTTCTCCCATCTGCTGCTCAAGCTCTGCTTTCTCATCCTGTGTGACCTTAGCAGCATCCTCTGCAAGCCTGACACTTTCTTCAGCCTCAGCCAACCTCTCCTTCAAGGTATCGACATCATTGTTCTTGCGAGTGAGCTCCCCTCTAAGAGTCATCTTCTCGTGCTGCGTCCGGGCTAATGTTGCCTCAATTCCCGAGCACTTCTCTTGAACTTTCTCGCTGTGAGCACGGAGGTCAGCGCATTCCTCTTCCATACGGTCGAGAACCTCTCTCACCTCCTTGTCACCCTCTCCACCTTTTCCTGTCAGACTCTTCTTTAGAGCAGTCTTTTCATCCTCCAAGAGCTTGTTGCACTTCTGTAGAATGGTGTGGCTCTCATTCAGTCGTTCGTAGCTCTCCTTCTGGACATCAACTTCTTGTTTCAGTTCCTCAATTTCTCTCTCTTTCTCTCGCTCTACCATTTCAACCTCCTTGGACTTTTTGGCAAGAGCCCTTTCCAGCTCCAGAACCTTGGGCTGATTGTTATCACCCAAGGTAACTCTTTCCCTCGACTCTCTGTCCCTCTCAGACAATTCCGCCTCGAGACTCTCAATCCTCTCAGACATTCCTTCCCTTTTGGTCAGTTCCCTTTTCAAGCTGGCAATCTCATCTTCCATTCCACTTCTATCCTCTAATTCTGCCCTAAGTCGTTCAACCTCCTCAGGCATTCCCTGAACCTTATCCAATTCCTGTCTCAGATGCACCATTTCGTCTTCGACCACTTCCTTCTGCTCCAATTCGTGCTTCAAGCTTTCAACCTCTTTCGACATTCCCTCCAACTTTTCCTTGAGCTCGTCCAAGATCTCCTCCCTCTTCCCCAGATCTTCATTCAATGATTCATTCTTCTTCAAGATTCCTTCTCCCTGTTTCAACTCCAGCTTCAACCTTTCGATCTCATCCATCATCCCATCCCTTGCGTCCAGTTCCCTCTGCAGTCTCTCATTCTCCTGTTTGGTAGAGTCCAGCTCTGCCTGGATCTGACCTTTGCTCTCAAGGATCTTTGATAGAGCCTGTTCCTCTTGCTTCAACCTCTCAACCTCATCCATCATCCCATTTCTTGCGTCCAATTCTCTCTGCAGTCTCTCATTTTCCTGTTTGGTAGAGTCCAGCTCCGCCAGGATCTGACCTTTGCTCTCAAGGATCTTTGATAGAGCATGTTCCTGCTGCTCATCCAGCTGCTGTAGGTCTTGCTCCAGATCGTCCTTCATCTGCGATATGTCGAGGACCGACCGGTTCTTCTCTTCCAGTTCCTGCTTGGTCTGATCCAGTCTCTCATTCATTTTCCCAAGATCCAGCTGTGAGTCATCCAGTTGCTGCTTGAACAGAGCCTTTTGCTTCTCGCTGTCCACCACTTTCGATGTCAACTGCTCCGTCTCGTCTCGTAGCTGACTGAGCTCTTTCATCAGACGCTCCTGTTGAATATATAGAACATAACACAATAATTAACAAATGGAGTACATCACATCACAATTCACGTCATATTTTCAACCACTCCTATTAAAATCTGGTAATACAAAATGTATGTTTATATGGACAAATTATTAAGCAAATTGTTTAGCGGAGAAATGAATGATGAGACATGATGAGACATGTTTAGAGAAATGATGATACTAATATCTGTTATATGCCTATATCGGGCTTTACCATATTGAAGACATGCTCAAAGATGTTACACTGATCACAGGCACACAATCCAACAATTCTGAATTGTTAGTTGCAGCCATTTATGGGCAGATTGTTCTGAGTACTTGTAATAGCGTTGCGCTGTATGTGGCGGCACCTATGGGGAGGGGCATTACAAATATGTGTGCCGGGTGCGAGATAGCCAGAATAGTGCACTGGATTGTGTGGGTTCTAACAATTACCAATAGTCAGGGGTAATGACTGTGTGTGCAGCGCTTTGAGATGTGGTTCCCACATATGGAGGCATATAGAAATCCAACTCATTATTATTATTAGTGCTGTGCATCAGGAAACATCACAAGGGTTAGGACTGGTTATTTGTGGGAACCTTGTCGCCTGATGTCCAAGCAGCTGCAGGTACCCAAGCTACAGCCTACAACCAGTGTTACCAGAGTTAGCGTTTTTACACCAGAATTGGCCGAAGTTAGCGTTTTTTGCCTGACATCAATATTGTTTGCATTTCTTGCAGAACATTGCGAAATTGGGAAACAGGCAAAATTGCAGTTCGGCAACTAACTAAACCTGTTTTTAGATAGGTGAATACAGTGAATATTGAGATTCGAGAGTCAAGGCTTTAGGCCGTGGGCCATACCTCCAAATTGTCTTGTTTCATTATTTATTTTGGGGTGGGCGGTGAATTGATACCAATCC
>JAUOBX010087731.1:8224-19222 GCA_032360705.1 Eupentacta quinquesemita
GTATTCCATGACCATGTCCCCCCCCCCCTCCTCGCGGATCGCCGCCCATGCCTCTACAATAGTAGGCCAACTGCAATTATGTTTCGACGAATGTTATTATTTTTAGGCCTTTCCTTCTGTTGTTGGGCTTAACCAGTTAACAGTCACTAAGAACACACACATTGATTAAAAATAACCATTGACCATCATTGGTAGCCTATATGAATGTATTTGAGCGTTCTAAAACTTTAATGAATATACTTTTGAGTAGATGGAACGAATATGTGTGCCTAAATAACGAGTTATAGGCCCAATGATAAAATAATGGACGCGTTGTAAGTATGTTTTAATATATAACAGAACATAGTTTTAGTATAGTCAACATGTTTATTAATAAATATGTCATTCATTATCTCTACTGATATAATAATTGATGCACTGACATTGTTAACAATATGCTACCTATATATACTTGGGACAGTTGTGTTGTTCTGCTATACCTATACTATACTCTTCAGTATTTTGCGCTTTGTATATATCACAAATTGTTGCTTGCGCGCAGTGATGTTATGACGATAGTCAAGAATCGAGTAAATTAATATAAAATTCAAATGTATCTCAATCCATCTAGAGTTTTCCCCACTAAAGTCAGGATTCTGCTGTTTATCTATCATCTCTTGGCATATAATGGGCGCATATTTTTTCTTCTTAGCCAGTCTTCCGATTTTCTGGGAGTATCTTGAGAGAGTTATTTTCGTTGGCTGTGACAGTTTCGCAGCATGGAGTCGTGTAATATTGTCCCATTTCATAGTAAAGGTACATCTCTGTACTCTGTGTATCTTCGGCTTGTTTTATGTTAAAAGCATGAAACACACTATACTAGATATGCGGATACATAGGCAGGTATAGGGGAATGGCTATAAATTCGTGATTTCACTTCGGCCTCTCTGTTCTAAATAGGTTTATTTTGGAATATTTAGCGTAGTAATCCAAGACTAAGCATCTTTATCATATGTGTAGAGAAAGGAGAAGTGTTATTGACCGTTCAATCGTCTTTCATCAATAGTTTACAGAATGCAATGTACTCAAGAACCGGCTAACTATATGCATTCGGTGAATAACATTCGTGCAATGCAGTAGCCTATATTGCAAACTAATTACCATTCATTAAAATTAGAAATCAGGATATGTTCATGTTCATTATACAACACATCAATAATATACTCATAAAAACGAATTAAAAGCAAATAAACCAATAATTATTTTGGATTCTCAAGTAAAAGTAGAAGTTGATAGACTTGATACAACCAAACTTCACTTAAAACTCTTCCCAATAACAATCTGATATTGTTATACTAATTAATTTATGCCACAATTTGTTTACTCATCTCGAAGGTCAATTGTTAATATGAAATCATGGGCCAATTATTGTGCTATTTAATAATAGTAATAAGGCAAGTAAACAAAATACTTCGTTTTTTAAGTGTTAGACTAATTCTAACGTCATAAATTCTGATTATTCAAACTTGATTCCAATCATGTGTATACCCTTGCCAACATTTTTAATAATCTATATTGGTAGAGTATATTGGTAAATCATGACATCTACAACTTTGCTTACTCATTTGAATTGACTTCTCGAATTCGGAAGCTAATAACTAGTCTTCATAAATATTGGGGAGTGGGGTAACTTTAAATGTCAAAATTTCGCAGTTTGGTTGATAGGTAAACATGTTGATAATAAACTAGTGAATAAATTGATTATGTTAAATAGCTGTTGGAAAGTGAACGTTTGTTCACATTAAAATTTTCTGCAGGTTAGGTGAGTAATAGCTATAAAATAAACTAAACAGTATATACGTGCTCGACTGTTCGCATGGAAATGTTTTGCAGTATTGACAATTTGACATTGCTATATGGATAATACTGATCCCTTTCATTTACCTTAGTATAGTACTGTTAATTCCTGTTGTTAGCGGAAGACTATGTATGGAATGCTCGATGGAGACAGCGCTTTTTTCTGTTACTAGTTAGGTTATAATGCATATGATGTAATAGAACAAGTCAAGTACCGTATTTATTTAATTGTTTCAGTAGATATGTCCCAGTTTGGTTACGTCTAATAACCCGTGGGTAGGCCTACACTCTAAGAAACAGTGTTTAGCAAATAAGAAACTTTTGCAATTCCTTCTTGCCTCCACTTTGCGTACACATCTAATTGAACATATTCAGGAGTTGAACGAATAAGTGTGTTTAAATTGCGCTACTTCAAAAACCGTAACCCTACCAATGAAGATGGTAGCACTTTACCCCGATTATAGCGGAGCACCGTTATCGGCTTTTCGATTTATTGGGAGTGACACATATGTAAAAACGGTGTTTGAGTTTAAACACTATTCTAAACACATTTACCCACTCTAAACATGTTCCAAGCTGAGAACTATATGTCACTCGTAAAACAGTGTTTAGCAAGTGAGCACCTCTCTAAAACCTAATTTTGCCTTCAAAATTTCGAACATATTTGGAACAATATTAATAAACATTTATAAATACATAAATATGTTTAGAATTTGAACGTGTGTAGAGAAGTGTTTGATTGCTCAACACATTTTCTCGAATGTATACTTCTCCATCAACTCTGAGCTTCATTCTATAACAAATTAGACTACTTCAACAAACCTTACCATATCAATAATGACGGAGCACTTTACCTCCATTATAGTGGAGCACCGTTATCAGCTTTTCGATTTATTGGGAGTGACACATTTGTCTACCGCAGGCAAGATCATAGACAGTTCCCGTCATTCGCCGACGGTCTCCCTTGAAAGTGATTTCTGGGGGTATGTCATACCGCGATGTATGCTATTATTGAACATTAGACCATATATAAATGTGCATATTTGAGAGAGCATACACTTTAAAGAAATGTAATCACCAAAAATCAACTTTTTGAACACTATGAAAACGATTTTGAATTATAAACATGCTTGGGAGCTGAACACAAAAATAACAAAAGTCGAGATCAAGTCCAATCAAGCTGATATTCAGTAGCGTATGTGGCAGAGATTTTTTAAAGGGAAATTGACGTCTTGGCCAATTTTGGCGTGTGAGCATAATAACTTGACCCCCACCTGGATGGATCGAACTCACAGGGACCTACTCAGTATATAGGTTTCCCATAATATTTCCTGCCTTTTGGGGCTTAGGTCGAATGTCTACTTAGGTCAAGAAAGGTCAATTGTGACAAATTTGTGGATAGCCTTATTCCAGAACGCTTGGTCCGATCAAGTTGACTTCCAGTACCGTACGTTGCATTCGTATGAACAGTACGGCGACCCTATTATTGTCCGTGTGGACCAGGACATTTTTGGAAATAATGAAAACAATTGTAGGAAATTATTTGTTGGTCAATTTTGGCTTGTGAAATTCATTAATGATATTGTATTTGTATTTGACCATCTGAGGTCAACGAGGGTCAAAATTCGAAAACCTCGTGAAGTAGGCTACAGAATAAGGGTAAAGTCTGAAATCCCTCTTTTCGATTTAGGATGTTTAACCTGATTAGGCTGAAATTTGGCTTCCTACGACAACCTGATTGCGTTATTTGCTTTCATTAGATTTGTCCGTTGTTCGCTGCGATAATGTTAGGTTTAGGATCGATGTGTTCTCCTTCGAACTTGACTACAAGGTCAGCGTTTGCACGCAATTCTGGAACCGATGCACTTATATAATTTGGAACAAACTTGTTTTGATAGAACCAGTATCTTCGTCAATGAATAAATTGATAATTTTGTTTACGGACGAGCCGCTGCGTTACCACACACTGTTAACTAAAATGGTCATAATGTTGGAATTGTAAACACATCATGTGACTATATTTTGTCACATGAATTCCGTGTTTGGATGACGTTACTTTGATGTTTCATGATGTCAGATTTGACCACCGACAGAGAACCATCACTTCAAAACAGAGCAATGGCCTATATCCACTTCCTAGAAGTTCAACAATTATACGAAACAGTTACACGAGGGTTAAGAAAACCCCGTCGTCGTATCTAATCAAATTGTATCCGGGATTCAAAGTGACGAAAACAAATAAAAATGTCATTCTTTTTCGAATATAAGCCCCAGTTTAGGCACTCCGAGGGTATAGCCCTCACACGGAGAAAACGAAGATAATATGACGAAACAGGGTGAGAATTTCGTCACAATCGTATCTTCGAATATCTACGTCAACTTTTGCATGTCATCGTGACTGGATACAATATGACGTCACAGTTCACCTGATCCTACCTCAAAGAGAACGGCCCGATATGTTACACCCCTATCGGCGAATTGAATTATGATTTCTGTTGGACTTTTATGAGCTTGTTCAGCTTACGACATCAGCAGGTTAACATCCTTTCCCATGTGGTCCCGGTCGTGACGTCACAACTGGGCCAGTCGAATCGGGCGACATGTGGCTAAAAAAAATTGTAACAAATTACAGACGATGACCCATTTTAAGAGCCAGCATTAAACAGAGTAACCTTAATACCAGAGCGCTGCCCAAATACGTTGTTGATGTAAATACCAGTGAATCCTCGACTATGCATACTTTACCCTAAACCCGTCGTGGAATCATCTCATAACCATGGTTGTGCGTGGGTGTGGCCAACAATCCCTACTGGCGAGTTCGACACCCGTCGTCATTCTCTGTCCGCGTAGAACTCGAAACTTCCAATGAGAACCGAATTGTAATTTGTAACACTGGAACCGAGGCAGGAAGCGCGCGTGTGCATGTAAAGGGTTGTCACTGACAACGCGGACTCGTGAATGCACATCTCAGGAGGATTCGGATGTTTTGTAGTTTATTTATGAGATATACCGTGCATATAGCCTATATAGCCTAATCACCCTATTCAAAGGCCCCATTCAATTGATGTATGTTGCTTCACGTGCATATTTACCCTCGAGAGCCTAGTGTTATTTTCCATGCAGATATAATGCTATATAGCCTATAATACAGTGCCATGGCTATCTTCTATACTTAGCGTTGTCGCCATGTAGTATAATTATCTTCTCGTATATTTATGGATAGATATGTTAAAATACCCAAGTCGGTTGGTGCGCCTATATGAACTCCGGGCTGCTGTCCCCCCTTCACATGGACATACTTGCCCTAAATCGGTCCTCATCACCCTGTTCAAATGCCCCATTCAATTGATGTATATATATAGCTTCACGTGCATATTTATTATGGTTTACCCTCAGGAGCCTAGTGTTATTTTCCATGCAGATATAATGCTACATAGCCTATAATACAGTGCCATGGTTATCTTCTATACTTAGCGTTGTCTTCATGTACTATAATTATCTTCTCGTATAATATATGGATAGATATGTCAAAAGACCCAAGTCGGTTAGTAGTGCGCCTATATGAACTTCGGGCTGCTGTCCGTCCTTCACGCGGAAATACGTGCCCTAATCGGTCCTCATCACCCTGTTCCTCTTTTCATTTGCGTTTCCCTCGTAATCACACTAAGACCTACGTTCGTTTTTTCTCTCGCACTCCGCGTGTATCGTGATAAACTTTCCCGGGATGTGTTCCCTCATTCTTTGGCTCTTATGGTCCACGGCTGTTCGGGGACATAATCAACAAACTGAATCTGTCACATTTTGCTTTTTGTCCCTAGACTCGTGCATGAGGATTGCTTTTCGTCGCAGGACTATCATGGGCTCAATTCAATTCCATATAGGTTCAAATAGATTGCATCTGTATTTTCAGTACATGCTGTATGACCATTGCATCAAGCGATATTCCAGGCATGCAGTTAATTCAATTGAAATTTTCCCTGTGTCGCAACCTCAAATTGAGGCACTCCTGCTAGAATTTTCCAGACATGTATGAATCATCGCGATTTCTGAATATATATTTCTATATAACAGTCTGTCAGTCTCGAATGAACCAGAGAAAAGTTCTCCGTGGTGTACGATTACTTGTCTGCGCTCATTAGGCCTATTTGGGGTTATTAAGCTAATCTGACTATTAGATCCGCGTATAGATTCTATCCCTCCTTCTATCGTTTTATTTCGGCTCAAGTTTTCATTTAATGACGATATTTCCTCTCTTCACCAAGAACTCCTACTGTCATATTAGCATCCAAATAAGTGAAAACTCGCAGTAGAACGAGAAGGTTACCTATATCATGTGGCGTTCTTATTGTGATCCTACTAGGTACCGGTTTCAGTTTAATGACAATGTTGCCCATATCTCACCGCGTGGTCCTATTAACATAGGGATACATTTCTTGGTATCTGCTGTGGAAAACAAGATTGACAGTTCCTGGGCCATTGGGCTGAAGGCTTACTGCCCCATCATCATGCTACTGGGAGACTCTCGCAGAGTCGCCTAACCATGCACCTATCCTACCAGTCCTCCATATATAGGCAATACGGATGTGCCTATATACACTCCTATCCTATCAGCCCCACATAGGTCTAGAGGGCGTGGTAGCCTAGTCAGGTATCGAACTCGTTACCCAGAGAGTGTAGGCTGAAGACCATGGTGTCTTCATGATTGTCTCCATTGTCTGATCGTTAAGATTGGAAACTAGTTGAGGAGTGAGGATTAGCGATAACGAATTGTTGGAAAGTATTTGGCAACATTAATTGAAACTTGTATCTGATGATGCGAATTCTATGATACACTTATCATCGGAATTGATTGTAATATGTTGACAATTGTTTTAGATTGTTCGAAGCTTGCCGAAGTTTTGTAACGATTGTAACGTTAACTTCCCACTATCTTACATTGACAGCGCGCACTACAGTAGTACGTAGATTAGTTGTGGCATGTCACATATTATAGCCTAACGTTGGGAACCAATGCGAGAAACCAACGTGAGCTAAAGTGTAGGCTCACTCCCCATTAACGTAAACGCTGTCGGCTCCAGTGATTTAAAATTGCGTCTGTATTAAAAAATATGTGTCCAGGAGGGTCGCAGTCAACAACATGTCAAATATTTGTTTATCCCATTTGGAGTTACCATACCCGGTTAAGTACCGCCCGTAGCGAATCGCGGTGGTCCACTCAATGAGAATCGGGCCCCTGCCGATGGATGTACAGTGAGGTATTTAGGCGGATTCCGGTCCCTGATTCCCGCCAATAACGGCTGGACATAGTAACAGTAACTGACTATAACTACATTGGAAGGCGGAAAAAGTGCAACGAGGGGACCTCGGGAGGCTATTCAGGTTCATGGTAGGCCGGAGGGTGTCCTAAAGCGGTGATGATACAACGACGGTCACATACCATTTCATTCACATTGAGGTAAGGTCATGAGTTGAAGTTCAACCAATAATAGCTGAACATTACAACTGGCTATAACTATGTTGGAAGGCGGAAAAGGTGCGAAGAGGGGCCCCGGGAGGCTATCCGGGTTCATGGTAGGCCGGAGGGTCCGAGGGTGTCCTAAAGCGTTGATGATACAACGATGTTCACATACCATTTCACTCCCATTGAGGAAAGGTCACCACTCACGAGTTGAAGTTCAACCTGTAAATGACTGGACATTCTATGTATGATAACGGGTGAATATAGAGGTATGATGGTATCCGATGACAGTTGAGACGATGGTCACACCTTTCCACGCACATTGAGGAAAGGTCACGAGTGGGAGTTCAACCACATAATGACTTGGCATATCTAAACAGATTGGTGCAGTGCAAAGAGAGGAGGGACCTCGTGTAGGCTATTCGGATTTCCGGGTTCAAGGTTGGCTGAAGATTATCATCGGAATGGCTGAGGGGTCAGTTACTGATACAACGATGGTCACACTATTTCATTCAACCAGTTATGGCTGGACACCAAAATAGTTAACTATGTTTATGTAAAGAGGCGAGTAAAGTGTGAAGAAATGACCTTCGATCAGTTCGTAGTAGGAGTTGGTCATCCAACGAATCGTTGTAGTTGTTGTTCAACTGAGACCCTTCTGTACAATTTGGCGGCCGATAAATGTTGGCAGATATCGGTACACTGGTGGTACCCATTGTTGTGACACTATCAATAACTTCTGTCTAGTTTTACATATTTAATCAGACAGTTTCTTTGCTAAACCCGTGGAACGTATTACTAGATATTTATTTCGCCTTGATCAAATGTTGGCATGAAAAAACTGTTATCCGAGGCCCATACAATGAGTAACCGACCGAACGCCTATGACACATAGTCATCCGCGGCTGGCTTCCTCGAACTCGCCATGTTTTACAACTTGGTAGGACATTTTATTAAAACCCATGGGACCCTTAAACGTCGGGACCTGAAAACAATTGTGTTATCATGGAGGGGGAATGATTGTCAATGGATGGCGCAACTCTAACACCCACGTTCGTCTTCCTGCGTAATGGTCTATATAAACATACCAGAAAGTACGTCAAACTGTTGGGGGTAGTTCTGGCGCCGTATCAACGACACTTTTCTACCACCACTCTGCAAACACGTTCACATTCCAAACATACTTAGAAGAGAACTACTACATCAATTTATTCAAAATTTGCCTAAACAAGTTTTGTGCACCAGGTGTTTCCAAGTAGACATGGGTCGGAGAAAGGATTGAATTCACAAGTCAAGGAACTGAACATGGTGTGAACATGGTGTGAACATGGTGTCTTAGAAAATAAGCTTTACAGCAGGTTTTCTTGTTCGTAAGACAGTACACAGAGGAAATGGGTTAAATCTGTTTATTCTGGGATGGATTCTAGACAACTTTAGATTTGGTCTATGGACATCAGCAGCCTAGGCAAAGACAAATGTTGTAGCATAATATAGTAAATTATCAGCCTAGCCTACACTAGAAGCATACAGTGTCAGCCCAGGGTTAGGGTTCGCATGGCCAGACGCGGGTATTCAACCAATACACGGCTGGTAAGTGGCTTACCTGGATACAGCTGCGAACATCCGGCAGGACACGGAGCAAGAGGAGTACCGCTGTGGCCTGACCGCAGTGAAGGAGGGGGTAACACCGAATGCCAAATTGCAGTTCCCCCCCCTTCACCCATTGTGAGCAATCGGGATAAAACCCTTTGCTCGAAGATGGAACGCGGACTCGAACCGATACGCTCTTGATTACTAGCTCGACGCCGTGATCAAACAGGCCACCGTGCTATTCAATTGTCCCTCCAAGAGACATTACGTCCCCAGTATCGTTCCACTGGTCACACCTTATGTAATAACTATGGTCACTCCTGACTGATTATCAAGAGACATCCTCGCGCGATGCGGTAGCATGAGTAGGCTACTCTTTAACCAGCGGGTGAACAGAGCGAAAATGAGAGTAGAATAGCTAGCTAGGTAGAGGGTCAAATTAGTGTTCGTGGTGTAGTGGTTAGTCCACTCGCCTCGCATGCTGAATGTCGTGGGTTCGAGTCCCGGCTCGGACGTTTGATCTGAAGCGATCCTCCTGTCAACTCATCAGTAAAATGGGGACCCGTGAAGATCCTGAGCACAATCTGCGTCAATTGTGGCAGCAACTTACTCTCCGTGATTGTCAGAGAGCGTGCCTGGTTCCCATGATCGGGGTAATATCTGTAAAGCGCTTTGAGCATGTAATGGAAGAGCGCTATATAAGAAATGAGATATTATTATTATATTATTAAATTACAGTGATCCCAGCTATTGACAATATTTTCATATATTTTCCAGAAACATGCTGAAGAGGCCCAGAAGGCCCGTAGAGTGGATGACACAAGGGTGGATGCAGATGAGGTCATCGAAGGGTTAATCAGTGGACAGGACTTTACAAAGAACAGCCAAGAATCATCAGGTTAGTCATAGCTTCCCACGACAGGAACCGCCTCTGCAGTAAAATGGTTCAGGTGTGAGCCATTGCTGTCCTCACCAAAAACATTAGCCCAATAACTCACTAATGTTTTGTCAAATCTCAGATGAGCCCAGAAGTGGGCGTTGCTGCATGACTGCTGCCCTCTATTTTACAGATTGTATGCAAAATTATCAACTTTGACACATCTACACTCAGTACACTGCACTTGGTGAACGAGCACTACAGTTGGTCCCCAAAATCTTAACAGACAAGGTCACCAAAGGTCAAACTTGCATTATTAATGACATTTCCCTGAAATGGAACTTGATAGATGTGGACTATCGCTGGTCCAGAACAACATGATGGTCGTTCAAGGTCACCAGAGGTCAAACTTGCATCATTAATGTCATTTCCCTGAAATGAAACTTGGTAGTTGTGGACTATCGCTGGTCCTGAACAATATGATGGTCGTTCAAGGTCACTAGAGGTCGAATTGACATGATATATGCGGATATATACACATCAACAGTTTACCCGCCTGCACATGTCCAGTTACACTTTATTGTTGTCTCGTCTGAACAAGGATCATCAATATATCCCCACGTCGAAGATATAACGGTTCTGCTTTTGTCGGAGCCGCACCATGGTCGGAACCCATGGGTCCAAATGCAGTTTGGATCGAAGCCTGTGAACAAAGCAACATTTGCGCACTCAGTTAATGAAGGGTTGGATTATCCCATCTTTAATAGTATCAAATGCAACATAGCAGATTTATACCTCAGTCCTACTATTCAAATTCGCAAGAGTGTCTCACCAAGAGTATTAACATTTCTTTTTTCCGCAGATCCAGGCTTACAGCTGTTCATTGCTAAAGATGGCTCAACGGCTCTCGGAAGCAACCATTTAAAAGACAGGTAAGAGTTTCTATATTCCTGGATTCAGTTCCACCCAACCTTGTGTCAACCATCTCGCTCTATGTGGAAAGCTGTTATATGAAAGCCTACAGAGATAATCCTTGGTATATTGAGGCAGAGGGCAACTCTCTCCTCACCACTCCTGACAGATTGAAAGGAGTGAACTTTTTAAATCCCCAATTTCTTGAGAGATCCGGCTATCCCACCCTGATAAAAATACTGAAGGTAACTTCTGTCTTTTTTGGCACTTGCTAGTAGAGGAACCTGTGTTGAGTTGCTCTATATCATCCACAATCTGGTGCAGA
>JAUOBX010087732.1:0-13019 GCA_032360705.1 Eupentacta quinquesemita
CAGGATGGCAAACCTTCTTTATTCCAAATGTTTTTTCTATGAATAGTAGTCTATTAGACTTTTAAAACTGCATTTCAAGCAGTCAATTCACCTTTTCTTCTCTTGGTTATTGGAAGAACAAAGTCAATTTGGTGTCCCTGTTACCTTGGTCAACTTTGTCATATCTCAATAGCCAGCAGCATCCTATTCTTCCCAGTGCACTGGAAATCACTAAATGCAGTAAGATTAATAAAATATAGATATTTGGGCTTGTAAAAATGTATCTTTTGGGAAAGACAAACCCTTTTGAAAATTTGGCATCTTGTCCCACAATTGGCCCCCTGATTTAGAGAATGACCCATATGCTATATATGAAGAGATTACACTGATATTCCGAACAGACGACTAGGGTGTGACAACGGTGCCGCTGATGATGAGCGTTATAACCAGTTTTATCATCAAGGAAGTGTTGTTATACTCAGAGGTAATTAACATGAATCCCGTCTTGTCGACTCACATGCGCACATGCTCACAGCGGCTAAACAGACGGAATTTTACACAAAGATTTATTGTAACAGAGTATTTCTAAACTGCCATAACTCATTGGAAGTCCGAATATATACGGATGCATCGTTTGGGAATGAATTGGTAGACTTGTCGAATTACCATAAGCCCACTTAAATATTCTACCACACGTTTCGTAGGACACCCGGAAATGTATTGTTATAGGTCTATGACATATGAATGGATTATGGATGATCAGTAGCAGCAAATTCCAATAGGTTAGACCACTAACGTCATATCACTACATTTCCCAGAACTTTTACCAACCAATCGCAAAATACAATCTTTCTATTAAATGTTACGAAGCTGTGGCGCTCATAGTAAAATGGGGTAAAGTTTTTACTTAAGAGTGATCACGACTGAGTGACCAACCGCTAATACTTGATGTATTTAACCTCACAACGTAGAGTAGATATTGCTGACAAATAAGATGCTCAAGTAGTTTGTCATGCGACAATCAATACCGCCCTGTGGATTAGCTAATCTAGTTCAGTGATAAGGGGTCAGAAAGGAAAAATCATCCAATGTGGCCCTTATTCCACCACATTCCAAAAGCTAACAACTCAGAGGCCGATTTCATTCCACCTCAACTATTTTCATCAACATTCTCAGACAGAACAGGATCTTCAAGCTCATGTAATTTGTCCTAAGAAGTTATCTATCCTTATTTTTTATAATAGGAAAGTAGCAATCTAGTGTATACCGTTATTACTTGTCTGTTGATTGAATGTGATGCAAATAGCTTATGACAATCTCCCTGCTGCTCCCATAGGAGTGTGTAAGTTGCTCGTACTGAAAATATATGTTATACCGGGATAGATTCACAGATTGATAATATAAGATTGTAACAATTATATTCGCTGCCGAATTAAATGTTTTTGTCGTGTTCTTGTTTCAGCCACATTATATCATCGGCAAACTTTGTCCTAATTGCCGGTGTCCCTGAACCTGATACTCCTGCTATTTTCATCAGGGCTTGTAAACTCACGGTTCTGATTGTATGGTTTGAATTCCAAACCTACTTGATGTTGTAATCATCTTCTGGCTGTCAAATTGTTCCATCAACAATATCGGTTCAACATTCCACTTAATGTCTTCCTCCAGCCTGCCAACCTTCTGGACTTTGGCAGCTTGAAACTCTGGGGTTGACCCCTAACTCCTTCTAGCAGATATTCAAGTTGGGGTCCCAATGGGACTTTCCCGGAATTAATAGGCTTATGTTTGAGAGAAGCAATAAGTGTGAGACGGCAGCGATAAGTCACAATTTAGGAAGAGACGATCCAGACGATCATAATTGCTTCATGTATGCGATGTGGTTCAGGTTGCTTGGGATGCCCATAATCGCCCAAAATGTGAGGCAATTCCATGCCAATAATGTTAGGAAAGGGAACAAAGATCTAGCCTGCTGATAATGTATCAACAGGTTGAACAAGTATGAACAAGTGGGAATTTTGTGATTGCTAAGGCACGACATGATTACAACATATAATAGCAGTGACCTGTGGCAGCAGCATATTCATTGAGATGTGCATTTGTGTGTCGTGATTAGTTTGAATCGAAGGTTTTTCTAGGTTAGATGAGGAAGAAACATTATGCATTTTCAGTAAGATACTGGAGATGGTGCCTCTTTCCTGTTATCCAATATCTACAAAGAGTCCGCGCTGATAAGTCTGAATGCAACTATCTCTTGGAAAATCCCACCTACAAAAAACCCATGCACCCACAGGAACAATTCATTACCGGTGTTCAAACCTCAAACGTGTCATAGACACAGAAATGCGCTTCGATTAGAGGCACTATATTTTTTTCATGTGTTGCCATCCTGTGTCATCAGCGTTCTAGCAGCTGTTAAATCCATCACTGTCTGTACTTATCATTGGGGCGGTTTTTTCGTATCGTTCGTGTATATGGCGATGAAAAAAACATCTGATCCAGACGAATTTACTCAATTGAAGTATTATACCTTTCTGATACTATGCGGTCAATATTTTGCTAAGCTCCTGAATGAAGTCCAAGACCTTCTCACTCGTTCAGTCAGTAGAGACATGTACTACATATTCCTGTAGCTTCGTTGGCAGTTGTGTATTTGCATGCAGTCTAGGGAATATGAATTTTGATATTTGTTTTACTTGAAGTAATCAGATATTAATTCGTTCCGTTTTCTATCGCTACATTACAAGACGTCATTCCTGTACCCTCAGTACAATCTTGAAGTGATACAGGTTAGTCGGACCAGCAACACGTAAAATGTAGGAACTTATCGAAGCGCAAGTTGTTCAAGTATCACCGATGGACTCCAACATCCATTTGCGCGTATATAATTGGCGTACGGATTGAAGGGAACTCGACGAAGAATCAACGTGGGAGCAACTGCATATGGTATGTTTGTTAGATTCAAGGATGTGGTAAAAGTTGAACAATTTCCAAACCTTCCGGCTTCTTCGTTGTGTTTGAAAAACTTAGTGTAGTGTAGAAATAGATCACAGTAGTCAAAGTAGTCATCGCCACTTTCGATTCATTCCAGTAGCCGGGTAGCAGGGAATCAGTGTGCCCGTTTACAACTTCGGAGGTCGGATGATGAGTCAAATCTCTAGAGTTCTCAATACGAAAATGGGTCAGGCACTGACTAATTCATCAATTCCCATTCTGTATTTATCACATAACACATACTTCCATTCATGTTATACAATTATTCACTTGTCCTCTCCTAACTGGCGGAAGGGTCACGGCTACAGGTCTCATACAAGGGGGATGTTCCGAAATTGCTGCAATCACTCTCCTTGGTCACTTGGGGTTCATCGAACGTCGTCCGTTGGAGGAGACGTGAAATGATTGTCCCGAGAACAGGTTTGATTGACTGCCTCCCTGCCTCGGATAATTAGTCGAAAAGATAAGGCGAGAATTAGTGAAAATAGTGTTTATCAACAACATTCAGGATGATGAAGAGCTGCAAGTGGCTTCCAAATCAATACGAATAAGTGACATTCATACCGTCTTTGGAAGCAGCAGTCAATATCTTTGGGCATTACGTCTTCGGAACAATGATTTGAGTACTATAAATTTTCAAGATGCTAGTTAACCTAATTCAAGGGCACGAAAGAACGTTTTAACCTCATAATATCCCCCAGAGAATCCCCTCGACTCGATCTTCTTGTATTTCAAGCTTTAGATGCTTGAATGGGAACAACAATTGACAAATTGTAGCTATTTATAGGATGTTGATTTGGGCTGGCAACTATCAGGGGGAATTTGAGTAATAGTGAGATTTCATTGCATAAAACCATACAAATCCTGCAGACTCCAACAACTATTATTTGTATATGTAATGTGCCACACGATTTATGTGTATATCTTTCTTGGTTTTCAATAGCAGACGCATCTCTATCCGCATGATTTCCGTAGATATTGGTATAAAAACATAACTAGTCTGTAATTATTATTTTTATATCAAATGTGTAACCAGTGTGGAACTGATGTTCGTATTTAACAAATTTATTAATTATAACATTGTGTCAAAGTTGTGCGTAGAAAAAATATACGAACAATGCAAAAATAAACAACTGTCGTGTGATTGGCTGCACAAACCATGGTTATTTTCTCAAACGCAGTAAAAATCGCTCTTGAGAGTAGTTTATGCAACATACAAAAAAAATATGATTTGCTTTGTACTAGTGCGGACGCGATATGAAACTGAAATTCGCATTTTTGTGAAGACTGGACTGATGTTCAGAAGAAGATGACTGATAAGATGATAAGACGGGTGAACCATTAGTTTATATCAGTTCATGTATAAATATGCGTTGGACGACTTCATGAGATCCAAAATAATCGATTCGCGGCAGTTTCGCCACACGGGTACGCGAAGTTTCATTCTATTTTTATGGTTTCGTATACTCTCTTGGAACCTGCCTGTACCATTACAAATCGAATACAAAGCTATGAAAGGCTCTGCCATAGGATATTAGGCAGCTAAGCACTCTGTACAATCCTACATGGTTGCTTCGAAGACCAACCTTATCAGGGAAGCGTTTGATCAATGTGTTCTTCCTTGTTTTTGTACAGCGCCTTTAGGTGTGTTTTACACAGTATTATTGTGCACTATATTAGACTTTTGAGCCTTGACCTCAACTATTAGAGGATTACCGTACACTATCATCGTCTCTGCATCAAGCAAATTCGACTACATTGGGGTTCTGCCGCATCCGTATCGCAGTTCACGAGATGATAATCATACGATCAATTGTTGATTTGAGAAAAAAATAGTTTCCCTCGCTCCTACTTCTCAAAACTCAAATAGGTTGACCTGTAACACGTATAGGCTTCGATTACGCATACAAGTGTGCTCACTAATAATTGACTGTATTTTCATCATGCCTGTACTGACCTATTTCTAAGAATTGAACCAATTGACGAGACCAAAAGGTTTGAAAGTGCGATGTAAATATTTTCACTGTCACACTCTGGATATTCATTTTCACTCCTTAGTTTTGGTAATCCAAGCTTCATTCAGAGATCTAATCGTCGGTACTAATTTCCCTGGGGAAATCTTAAGTCGTTGATTGCATCGACGATGGTTCCTATATTAGTTAATATGTCACTTACGGACAAAACATCAGTTGACAAGCTGAAAGGATCTTTTAGTATGAACCCGAGAAATTTGAGTGACATAATCAATACTACGTGCTCATTGTGAGTTTATTCTTATCTTTTTCCGAGTAATTCGACTTATTCCGACAAGTGTTGGCAGGTTGGTATGTAAGGTTTAGAAGCTCTCCACTGTCGTCACAACCAAACAGAAAGACAAATATATGGGGTGGCAGGTCGAATCTGTCGAATGTATATAATGTATATATAATAATATATTATAATGATTATTTATAATATTAGCAACACCATAACTGATACGGTGAAACAAGTACAACATCAATTAAACAAGATCGCTATCCACAGAGTTGCATATCTCATCAGCAGTTATTGAAAATTGATTAACGTTAGGCCTGGGCCAACTGGCCAATACAGTGCTTTTCGAACTGAACCACTGTAAACGAAATGCTACATTACCATAGTGACAATGGTATATTTCTTCATTCTTAGCACGACTCGGAAGCGAACCTGTAATATGTGGTTTCTGACCTCGTTACAAGCATTGCAATTTTAAACATCGAGAAAATCGAGCCAACATCACAATTTGAGTGCTGTGATTTGAAGAAACAGTTGAACAGTTGAGAATAATTTGAGCCTTGAATATTATGAGAAAAAATCACAGTTACCCCCAAATCGGGGAACCGATTCGGGACATATTATTTAATTCGTAATTTCAACGTTGTTGCAGAGTTACAAATTCTTGGAGCCTTCAAATTCAAAGATCCATAAAAAAAAGTGTTAAAAATCAGCAAAATACTAAATTTCCTTCAAAGTCAGGGATTTTTCCTGCGGATTCTGCATTTCTATTATTCTCGCTCCAAATTGAGAACAAATATGTAATTTGGTCATTTCCACCATTTTCGTCCCTCCAAATGTTCACATTGTTGGGGAGTTTTTATTCATTCAAGCCTCGCAATTCCTGAATATCATGAAAAAAGTGGAAAATTAGCCAAGTTCATAACTTGCCCCATGTTACATTTTTCTGATTTTTTGCTTGGATTAATAAAGAAATATGTATTCAGTGACCATTCACCACTTTACTTTGTACGATTATATCGATATTTGGGAGAACCACTAAAAATCCAACATCCACATGAACGCTCAAACACACACACACAGAAACCCACACACACGCACATAGACACACAGATACGCACACGTACGGAAACTTTTTTGCGTGTACCTCGTTACCGGACCTCTTGACACTCATTGGTCCCCCACCATAGGATACCCCTCAATACAAGTAACTCCGGCTATATAAGTGTTACTATAGCAACCGTTGCTACGGCGACCAGCAGCTGTGAATATGGGTGAAATGGCAAACTGACTACGAAATCTCATCAGGCTCTTCGAGACCCATGAGGGAAAAACCTTCCAGTACAACAACTTAACGCACTGAGAAGGGTATGAGTGAGTATGACCATTTAACTCGTGTACAGTTATGTAGCGTCAAGTGTAGTGGCTGAGATTACTACAGCTTTTGGAATGTAGCCCCAACGTCTCCGCCACCGCCTGCCTGGTTTTACAGGTATTTACGTATACCAGGCGTATATAATGCCCCTACACTTTATCCTGGATAACAAATTTGTAATTGCATATTATTTTGCAAACATCCCAGTTTCGTGCGAAATACTGTCACTACAGCATCAACTTCGTGTTGGACTACTGTAATATTGATAATAATAATATATCGTCCTTACATAGATTTCTCACGTCGATTGCATGCTTGAAACGCTCTACAGATATTATCCTGACCACAGCAAACGCTTTCCGATAATCCCGGGGAGTAAATTCGTCGGTGTCTGGGAGGGTGAATGTATCACCTGTTGTCTAGAATGGGTATGTTACGGCAAGATGATAGTGTGTAATTTAACAGAGGGCGAACTGCAAACAGAAAATATGACCTTTTCAAAAAAGTAGTTGTTGGTGCAGAGGTGGGATGAGCTTCGAAATCAGGAATTTAGCTCTGGACCCCCGTCTGGGAGGCTGGCCCCTCCGTCGGGGAAATCCTGACGCCACCACTCAAGCCATGCCTCACTAGTAATACAGTACAATATTCGAAAATATTGATAATTTATGCTATTCCCACTCCACAGAATATCAGTTTTCAAGTACTTCATACTTCACTGTGGTGAATAATTGATTAGAAATTGCATACATTATTGATTGAGTGGCTTTTTGACGTAGTTGAATCGTAACTTCAATCACAGGATCACAGGATCACATGTACATTCTCAGAACATGCTCACTGTTGACCATATTTCCAACAAGACAGAACATCGGAGTTTTATCTTATAAACGAGGTATGACGACTTTGTGCAAATACTGAGTACATGCAAGTGAATTATGACCTAAGAACCAATTCGCAAAAGGGTGAAGAACATGTTAAGTTGTGTTCTGTCGAGGAGAATATGTCGACATTCCCAATTACTTAACATGACTCAATTAATCCACGTTCATTGTTCTCATTCAAGCATCTGCGTGTATTTGAAATTCAGGAAGATTGATTGAAGTATACCTGAAGAAATGTCCAAGTAGTGTGCGAATGTATTTTCCATTTGGGGTTTTCCTTGCGTTCGAACTAGGCTAACATGCGCTCTGGGAAAGCATATAAGAACTCGGTCTTGGGTTTCGAGGATTTGATAACGGGAGACATGGAATTTCCAAGATGATGTGTTACGGTATGGAAAGATGGCGTGTGAAGTTCACAGGTACGTATTTCATGATGCGAATGTGGATTTTTTTCAAAGAATGTATAATCTGTATAATGGTTTAATGACATTGTTCGAGAACCACAGGAGTGTTGTTCCCACCAAACCGAATCGGATAGGTTGTATTACTCTTTTTTTTGCTGCAATTCAAATTCAACGAATATGAGCACACCAAATCAACACGACCGCCGAGGGCATCTCTTATCATGCAAGCCACCATGCGTGATAATATATATTTTGACTCTATGACCAGTATCATGGGGCAGTTACGATTCATGGAAACCGCTCGCACTGAGGAGATTCCTTAATTCATGAATACAACCCAGGATTCACTTGGTTCGTTGATCAGTACAGCCGAAATGCTGCGAGTCCGGACTAAACTGGCATGCATCCTGCTACTGTCGGCAGGTGTACGATCGATCTGTTCAACCAAAAACCCACGTCCAAAGGAATTTTATATCTCATGAGCGCTAATTGAGTAATCCGAGGTTCGATGCATTTCAAATATTTGACTTGCCAATTACCTGAACCATATCTTAGCCTAATCGTAATAGTATCACGAGAATGGAGAGCCGGTCAATTGTTTGCGGCAAATAGAATGAGTTCTAGCGATAGAATCAAAAATCAAATTTCTGTAGGATACAACTGACATTCGTATCACGAAATATCTCTCAGGTTTCGCGAAACAAGCACTCAATTAGAATAACTAGTTTTGATTGATTAGGATATGTACAGAGGTTAGGACCAGATGTCATATAGTTCATCCTACAGTGAATAGCTATATGAGAGCATTTTGACATTCGATTGATGTTTTACTTGAATATTAGTTATTGTGTGCTCTTATCATAAATGAAGAGATGGTGCGCGGGGATTTTTTTTACTGATGGATGAGCCTTCTACAGAAAAGAGAACCGTCTATTGAGGAAGGCCTTTTTAATTGGAGCGGACAAGATCAATCGAAGTTTCCTAACGAAATATGAAAAATAATTTATATTCATTCATTCAACCTGAATACATTCGTTCTCCAGAATATCTCTCTCGCTTTTAGAGAAAAACAAGTAATATATTATAAAGATATTTAAAGGCGATATGGCGGAGTGGAGAATTGATTGGACATTTGTAAGATTCAAAATCACATGTCAGAAGTTCGCTGATCTTACAACAATTTCCAAAAAGGGCATGTTACTGCATCATATCGTTCTGTAGACCAAAGACCACGAATAAACAGTGAGACAAGCCTCACGACCTACTTCAAGGAGATACGATTATGTCAAACATGCCTGACCTACTATCCCTGTGGGTCACATGTACACGCTTCATTATTTACACTACTAGCTGCTGCTCGTATTGATATGAAAGTGGCCCAATTCTTTCGCAAGCGTACCGCATCGCCCAGGTCCGGCAATTATAGATCATGTTCCATTCATAACGAGAAGCTATCGGATTTCATCACCACCTGGACACATTCATCGGAGAAGAGGGACTCAACACATCCTCGAGCATCCGATAAATATTGGAAATGAAACGTCGTCAAATTATCTCAGTGTATGTTGGTCCATATGTCTGCTGGTCTAGTAGTATACCGTCACACAGGGTTTTCGCAATAGCAACTGCACAGCTAGTTGGATACAAACGAAAACGCTTCATACGAGTACCCCCTATTTAGGAGAAGTCATATACACATCATACCAAGATATGTTTCTGTTGCGCTTCAGCACTCTGCTATCAGACATTACGGTTCATAGCTATTGCTTACACGCCAATCGCGCACCGCCCGCTGGAATTTGACAAAGTTCGACCATTGGAATATTCAGGAGATACTTGGGTCTCTATGTTCATTCATTCACAACGGCGGTGGTGCACAGGACAATACAGAGGCGGGTATACTGCTAATGTTACACTAATTCTCGTTGCCAGGATATAATCAACTTCGGATCTGTACTTACAACCTACTTCTGAACTGCTTACTTGAAATATAAAGAATTCAGGACTTGTACATGTAGTATGAATGTTATTTCAAATCACTCTCTCAGTCTACTCCTTACATTTTGCCATCGAATTGTTCCATTTCATTTCACTGTGTTTACACAGTTTCACCCACACAACGTATTCGCTACTTTGCATGATTCTGAACCGAACTACTTAATGCAGAAATGTATCGCCTTTTCCACAAGCTGAACGTTACCTTGAGAGGGGGGACGTCGTGGCCGTTCTCAGATCTGACCTGCTATCCAAATATAACAGGAGCAGTGTAATCTGGTCGTCCTGTATTTAGTGTCCATTGTTGGATAATTTGAAACCGCTAAGGCGATACAAAGCACAGTTGCAGTTCTTTGAAACGAGTTGTCTCGCCATACTGTCAATTCAAGTCTTCTTCCCTGGCGTCTCTGTCAGGTCTATTGATTTTACGGATAACATATTTAGGTAGGACGGTTCCAATAAAACAAAAATGACAGACGACTCACTTGGGGCACATTACTAGCATCGGTTTACATTTAATACTGTTTCATAGTTTTATGCATACCGGTGCATACATACATGATTATATTCATAAGACGTTCATAAAGATTGTAGCGCAGTGGACCCACTACAAAAAGTCCAATTATATCGATACAGTTTTGGCGGAGTTATGTAATGTCGTGGCAGAGTGTGTACAAGTTCAACTGACATAGTTCAAAGAGAGTGGTTAGATTCTGAGGTTCACCGTGGACGTAAATTGTCCCGTGAGCAAGTTGAAATTATAGTTACAGTACACCACTGCCTCGATATAATATGAACACTCGTCGCAAAGAGGAGACGAGTAATCGTCGGTGCTTATCACGATCGATTCGGCCGGGATTTCTCGATGAGCCTTCAGTGGCTTCCTGAACCCGTATAATTCAAATCAAATTATTTCAAATTGAACCTGGAGCACATGCAAGCCTAGCAAACGCGGAACGTTTTTGAAACTGTAAATATTATATTATTATTATAACTATTTCATGTAGAATAAATGTTACGAGAACGTTTCCATCTCATTTCAAAATGTTTTGAGAGAATATTCAGACCTACGGAACAAAACGATAATATAATATAGGCTTTTTCTGATTACACTAACACAATTTAGGCCATTCCGGCACAATGTTCTGCTATCAAGATTCTGAAAAAGTTTTCAGAACGTTTAGCTACAAGTTAAAGTGTTTCCGAACATTCGTGTATCCGTAGGGAGGCTAGGTCTGTGTGTATTAACAATATGCTCTCTGTCTAGATATAGGACTAGACAGCAAATGGAAAAATACGATATGAAACGTGAACGTGTATGCTCATACATTTGTTCGGTTCCTGTTTTCCCATGCATGCTTCACGGGGATAGCCTTAGTTCGGAAAGTAGGAACAGCGGATTCTCCCAGGGCATCGCTCGGCAAACTAGGTTCTGGTCTTCTCTATACCATAACTTTGTCCTGAGACTGAGGCTTGCGGAACTAACGCCTGCTAATGACAGAACCACAGGTATCGTAAAATCCTTGCATTGCCGATGAATCGAATCGTTCAAGTACATCGTGACAGGAACTCCCCATGAATGTCCTGGCAGTTAGTGAGTAACGCATATCGCCGGAGTGTTATTGGGTCTGCTTATAAACTAGCCACGCTCGTCTTGTGATTGGGATTAGTATCGGGTATGAATCAAATCATGCTATACTTACGGATCCGTTGTACATGGAATGAAGAGGTGCTTGATTACCGTAAGCGGGCGCTCACAGTTATCACGTATATGTACCCGCATTCACGCTTAGATAGCGTGAGGTAATGCAGGAAACACGACTTGAACGTGGGTTTCGAATCTTTGTCGAGCAAGTTAATACGTAATCTAAGAAATGCAGTGGCCAATGATATATAATAAAACATTTCTCCGTGTACGCACTGAGCGGTACATTTGGCATAGAGTCATACGGAACAGATGATGCAGCTATAATAACTCTGACAATATTTTCCCCAGGGTTTCCAAACATATCTCGCACCAAAACACCAGTTTGTTTGTGTAAGGACAGTGGTTAGTTATGTGGGGCAATAGGCTAGTAGAATTTTGTATGACAGCCGTGTGGTGGAGAAATCTAGCCTGGTCCAATGTGTATACACCAGCTGAGATAGGAAACACCGCACACACGTATATAATATTCGAACGCACCTTCTCTTTCTTGAGAGACTTTGATCGTTTTTCATTTTTTGTACTACGTTCTGCAGTCCGAGACGAAGCTCCTCCCATCCGCACAGGCCAGCAGTAACATCAAATTCCCGAGACACCGTCGAAACATGGTAAGCTTTATCGTGTTACCTATCGCCAGAGGGAACATTAGTAGGTCGTTCGTGAATCATCGACAAACAATCAGTATCCTAGCGGGATGATTCTTTACAAACAAATTAGGCTGCGCAATCGATAACATGTTTCCTACGAAAACAGTACTCTACGTCGCCTCGCTTACCTTGGGGGGGGCAAAACGTTGTACGCTCTGCAAAAGTGTAGGTCGACATTGTGATGTGAACTGTCCTACTTCTAGTGGGACAGTGGGCATCCCAAGCAACACACTTCATCGATACATCGAGCGCGTGTGTTAGTGTAGGTACAAGAATCACAGAGGATTGTTTCTCAATTCCACTTAATAATTCTTCCCCCTATCCTATAGGATGAATGTACTATTCCTTTCAAACAACTGTGTGCTGATAGGCAGCAGGCTACTACGCCACGTACACGCAGTGACGTCACCAGGAAAAGATCAAATGTTGATCTGAGAAGAAGAACATGTATACATCTCTTCTACTTTTTGAAACTCGGATTGGTTGACCTGTAACATATACGATTACGCGTTTCAGTGTGAGCACTAATAATTGACTGTATTGTGTCTGTATTATTTCTGAGAGTTTACCATTCATACAAATGGTTTGAAAGTGCGATGTAAATATGTTCCTGGTCACACTCCGGATATTTATCTTCACTTCTCAGTTCTGGTAGTCCAAGCCTAATTCGGCTATTTAAATAACAGTAGTATAATCCCCCTGAGGAACACTTAAGTTGGCACTTGCATTACTGATCGCAATTGTTCCTATATTAGTTAACCTGTCACTTATCGACAAAAGATCAGTTGA
>JAUOBX010087954.1:0-10338 GCA_032360705.1 Eupentacta quinquesemita
TTCCTGTGGGCAAAAATCCTACAGGAAATTTCCTACGGGAATTTTCATAGGAATCTTATAGGAAATTTTTGTAAGGGCTACCAGATGACCTTGAATCTCAATTTTAAAACACCTCAGTTGAACCATCACTCGCGTCGTCATTGTGAGCAAGTTTCATCATTATCTATCAAAGGATGTCAATTGAGGACAGATACATAGATAGACAGACATACATGATCACAACAGCTAACCTAGCCATATGTCTAGGGTGAGCTGAAAATGTGTTAGGAGCGAGTGGCTTCACAAAATAGGAAGTAAAGATTAGTGGAGGATTTGTAAGCTGGCTGGGGAGATTGTTCCACTCGACCGAGCCAGTTTGAGTGGAAATTCAGTTTACTCAGATTTGAACGGTTCCTCGTTCTAAAAGGTTATCGTGACTCTGATTGTATGTATTCTACAAGGATCAATTACACATGTTGTCACAATGAGAGATTATAGTGGGAACAATAGTCACTTTACCTGAGGGAAAAGTTGTGAAATTATGTGGTATACTGAGCCCTCCGCTCTGACAAGAGACTGCCGGAATAAGCTTAGTCGGCAATAATTAGACTGAATAACTGGAGACTGAAAACAAATTCCCCCCTAATGGGGAGAGGTTGTTGTGGTGCGCGCCCCTATGTACGAGATCTCTTCTTGCTATGTTCAATTTTCGTGCAGTCCTTGTCCACGTGTGTGGCGGCTGTGACCTCTGATACCACATCATGAGACACTGGCGCACTCAGCACAGAGAATTGAGACAATTTTTCATTCGAGTGATACAGGACGGTTCAGGAAACTGCCGAAGGTTCATCAAGGAACCCTGGCCGTATTGATCGTAGATGAAAACATAACACTCCTCCCCTTTTCTATTAGTGCTCATATAATATTGAGGCAGTGGTGCTACCAATTCCACGCCTGCGCGTGGGACAGTCATTTTACATCCTCATCTGAATCACAACTAGTAAACCAGCCTGTGTTCTGACTCCTTTCACCGTTCCTGAAGGGGCAACCACGATTATTGCATACATACGAACGACGGGACTTATTTCAACTGACCCGAAACAACCCAAGTACACTGTACCACAGCAGAACCTGCACGCCTGGACCTGGTTAATCAGAACTGGGAGTGCAGCCACTTTTGGAAAGGTGCCAGGTGGAGAGAGCAGAATCGAACCCAGAACTGTCACCTGTCAATCGTCACTGATACAGCATGATCACTCTTCCATTCTGAAGAGTCAGAGAATAAAAAGTGCAGACTGATAGCACGACAAACGAGCGGAGCTGTTTTCAATGCTGACTGATGCACAACGGTATATAGATAAGGTAAAAAGATAGGTCTATTGCAACCCAAACCAGCTCTACCGACTGCGGCTCATCCGATTTCCGATAAATGAAAATTGCAAACTCCTAGTGCCGCTTTTGGCACATAGAACTGAGAAGTTTTTCTGCCAGTGATAAAGACACATACTGGTGTATACACAGCAGGAAAATGTTACCCTCATTAAGAAGCTGGGTGAACGAAATAAATGAATCGTTTGTGGGTAGTCAAAATGAGAGAAAACTGCAACAGAGCATTGTGATCAATCAGTTTTGTATTATCATAGTGGGTTATCATATGGGTATATACAATCTTCAGTACAGTACCAAATTATGTTATAATATAACTACTGAAGGGAAATAAAATAGGTAGAGAATGAAATACTGTATAATCTCTAATAAACGCCCCCCGGTGCGTTGCATTTTGATAAGAGGGGCCTCTATCAAAGGGTATAATTTAAGGCTAATTTTTTGTCTAATTTAGGCTGAATTAGACTAATTTATCACAGGGGGGCTTCTATTACAGATTATACGGTATGTTAGAAATTGATCTGTCCTCTCAAGAGATGAACAGTTGATTGGAATCGTCCGGAGGAGGGCTACTGGATTGATCAGTTGTGTGATTCACTTCGATCTCCAGGTCTCCAAATTACTGCCACATACCAGCATTATTACAAACAATCTTAAAGTCTCCAGATTGGTACGTTATCCTAGCATAATCACAAACAATCTTAAAGTCTCCAGATTGGTGTGTTATCCTAGCATGATCACAAACAATCTCAAAGTCTCCAGATTGGTGTGTTATCCTAGCATGATCACAAACAATCTTAAAGTCTCCAGATTGGTGTGTTATCCTAGCATGATCACAAACAATCTTAAAGTCTCCAGATTGGTACGTTATCCTAGCATGATCACAGACAATTTTAAGTCTCCAGATTGGTACGTTATCCTAGCATGACCACAAACAATCTTAAAGTCTCCAGATTGGTGTGTTATCCTAGCATGATCACAAACAATCTAAAAGTCTCCAGATTGGTACGTTATCCTAGCATGATCACAAACAATCTTAAAGTCTCCAGATTGGTGTGTTATCCTAGCATGATCACAAACAAACTTAAAGTCTCCAGATTGGTGTGTTATCCTAGCATGATCACAAAAAAAACTTAAAGACTCCAGACTGGTGTGTTATCCTAGCATGATCACAAACAATATCAAAGTCTCCAAAGATTTGTGCGTTATCCCAGCATGATAACAAACGATTTCCCAGTCCCCAGATTGGTGCGTTATCCCAGTATGTTTACAAACAATCTAAAAGTCTCCAAGATTGGTTTGTTATTCCAGCATGATCACAAATGATCTCCAAATCTTCTGACATTCATCATATGTTTTCATCAATTCATGATGCATGGATACTGTGGCCGCATAGCAATCTGTTGATAATATTACTGTTCTTGAAGGAGCAGAAGATGATGAAATACACAAAAGACCATCCTAGAATCTTATTTCTGTGAACGAGGTAGCAGATTAGAGACAATGAACACATTGAATTGTCGCAACTGCGATATCCCAGCATGATTACATATGATTCCCAAGTCTACAGATTTCGATGAGACAGTTCACAATGATCAATGTGCATGCTAACAGAGGCTGAACGTTCGGTGAAAGACTATTTTACATCATATACTCATTAGACTCATACTCGTTTACAGAATATTTTTGAACCACCTTAGGAATAATGTAATTTCCCCCGTTTTTATTGTCGGCAATTGGGGGTGATAATAGTGATATTTTGTGGTGAAATAATTTTCGTTTTTCTTCAGGAGAGTTCAGAAAGATTGCCCTGCCCCTAAACAGTGATATCTCTAATGATGTGTCCACTGTTCATGCAGTCTGGTCTCTGCACGCTCCCATCTGACCTCTAACATTGATCATTACCATGACAACCATGAACTGAGTTCCGTTTGGCATCCATAATTTCTCATCATTCGATTTGTTCATATGTACTTCAATGGGATTCCATCGAGTAGGCAGGTGTCTCAAGTTTTCAGGCAACAGCTCGCTATTCAAAAACCGTTAACTTCTCGATTTGATTTCTTGATTCTTCAGTTATAAAAATCTATATGAAGAACCCTGTAATCTATGACTGATGGCCTACTATGTACAGATCATAGATTTGAATTGTCTATCTTCCAATATCCATCATGATGTGTATCAGGTCATTCCATTCATCAATAGGACAGGACCTCTCTCTCTGGCTTCGTTATGACACATAGCTTATCATTGGCCGGCAGAGATGACGCCCTTCTTCAAGATGAGGTTACCATATAGTGCTGTCTCCCTGCGAATAAGGTAATAAGTAATTACAGTTATAATGTGGGCTAGTAGGCCAATGTATACGTGCCTTATGCTGTGACAAGGTGATAAAATAACAAGAGTGCCAATGGCACAGTAGCTCACCTGGTACGTGTAAATTTGTGTCACTAGTGCAGTCTAATGAGAAGTGACTGATTGAGCAAATATTTATTTGGCATTTAGGACCATGTAGGACCGTGGACCAAAAAATTGTGAACATCCCAGAGGTATGGTTATAACAGCAATATTTTGGCCGTCATTTCAAATTTAGGGCCCTAGGTCCCACACTGGGCCAAAAATTTGCAAACACTTCCTCCCAATGGCCCACAGCCCGAGGACCATTACATGTAGTGCTGAAGAAAACAAATTGAAGCTTGTAAGAGGTGAGGCTTTTCAGGCACCATTGTGTGTAGTTTCAATAACATCAGCAATGTGCACTAAAATGTATAGGAGTCGAGAAGCATTTTTCATAATTGCACATGATAGGCCCCAGGGCCCACACCAGGCCTCGAGCACAAAATTCCTAAACATCCTTAAGGTATGGCTGTTAGACTATCATAAAGCCACAATTTTTCCGTTTTCTAAATGCAAAATTCTGTTTTGTCTATTTTCAATTTTCTGTGTTGTAACCATTTTTTCATCATTTTCTGTGTTATGTCCGTTTTTCAATAATAAGACATATTTACAGTATAAATTGTGTTCTTACTCTATTGCTGTTTTGCTTCGAGATGCCCCTCCACATCCCCGTTGAAATAAATAGTGACATGGCTATGAAGCACTTGCATTTTATTTGATTGTAGAAGTAATTCTATATTCTATGAAGCTGTTAAACCTACGAAAATAGGGTGCACTCCTCCATGAAGGGCCATTTGGTTACTGCATATAATTTATTATTACATGTAGGACTGTTCCAATGGTGCATGGGAATTTATATAACTATGTCAACAAGCTACATTCTATCATGTGGGACTGTTCCATTATGTATGGTAATTGTATTATTACCCTTTATGAGGAACAACATTTCCACAAATTCCTCATTTTGTTACATTAATTATCCTGATCTTCACCAAAGATGATTAGGTTTCTGAATTCAACAAAAGAAAGCTACACACTGAATTTCAACTGGTCAGATGAGGTATTCTGGACTTATTGTGTTTACAAGGATTTCCAGACTTTGACCTCTATTGACCCCTGACCTGACCTCCAAAAATAGGGCTCATGTACTCATCATGGAGAACATACATGACGAGTATGAACCCCATCCATCCAAAACTACTCTAAGTTATCGTGTTTAGAAGCTGAAATTGTTAGGGTTTCCACAAATGTTGAATTCTTCATCAAATTGACCCCTAATCTTCACCAAAATGCAATTCCTGTACTCACCATGGGAGAGTTACACACTGAATTTCAACATGATCACATCAGGCATTCTGGACTTATCCTGTGAAAACTGAGGTCTTAGAGAGTTGAATGTACTTGGAAGTTTATTGCCAGCCGAAGTACGCTGGTCACATACGTCATTCCTATGTCTTGGTGACACCATATGACATTTTAAATTGGCTTATTTGGTATTTTGGTATCATATTCCTATAGGATAGTCAGAATGGACCTTGTGGGTCGTTTCGGCGAGTTTCACTTCCGATTCTATAACTGGACTGGGGTTCCCCTTTAATAACCCCTCTGATTTGTCCGTTCTCTGATTGCCGCCACCAACGACCTTGGAACTTGACCTCATTAATGCACAGCCGTGTATTCATATATGCACACGTCATAATCCTCAGGTGTCAGCTGTCCACTCATATCAGGCACACTCCTTGCCTAACAAAATCAGTGGCCGGTGGGCCTATGTTCCTTCGCAGATCAGTAGTTAGTTTATCATAATTAACTCCAAATGTTCTGCATCATCTGTCAGGAATATTTTACTTCGATGTAATGAAATATTGACGTTTTACAATCTAACTAACTTAGGCTACTGGAGATGGCAACTGTCGCTCTGATATTTTTGAACTGCAGAACTAACGATTGGATACACCACACCACCCTTCGTTGGGCCCCCCTTTTCTCCGAATGTAAATTCACTCACAGAGCCGGGTCGAGTACACGCACGGGGAATTGGGTTAGCCTACTATGTATTTCGTACATGTAACAGTGTAGTGGTCATGGAGTCGACGAAGGAAGACTACGCTTCGTGAACGATGATGTTTGTTTATTTGTTGGTTTTATTGATGAGTGTTTGTGTGTTTCGTATCGTAATGCAGTTGCCTTTTAGGGTAAAAAATCCGGACATCGATTACGCAGGAATATAGGGTGTTCGAAAAGTCACAACGGTAAGAATCCTAGTTATTTCGAAGTATTACCTGTCATTTTAGGCTAGAGCCCACTGTAAATTAATATTCATTTATCCCGTTCCAATTGATGTCTCTGAATGGATGACAATTCTGCTACTAATTCGGTAGCAGATTCTTATGCATTTCCATACAGCTTTGTGCATAATGAGCTACAACTTTCAGGGTCTGCGGGGCAATCACTGTGATAGATGGATCAAGGCATCCATAATCGTGTTAATTTACGCCGAGAAGACCCAACAGGGTCACCCTACCCTGTTGGGTCAGGGTCTACGGCAGTAACTGTCCTAGTAACCTTCCTAGCTGACTCGATAAAACTCAAGAATTCCATAATTGGTGCTTTCCAGACTGCCATCGATTGTAACATGGATATTTTCCTTTTATCGCCTCTCCAATTTGTCGGTAGACACTTCCATTCCAAATTTAAGAAAAACAGGAACACAACGATGTGTAGTGATTCCTTGCCATATTTCCAGGACGGAAATTACCTCTAACATATTGACACAAGCGAAATTTTAATATGACGATAGTAAACACAAATCACAAGTAACAACAGTTCTAATACTATTTTGGCAGGCATACATGTACTTAGGTATACAGCTGACAACTTACTGCTGGTACGATATATCATCAAGGTCGGTCATGCAGGCGGACAGTAGAGGATGGGCGTATCCAATATTGCTTGTGAGGGGGGAAAGGTAAATGTCTGCCCCCATTTTTATCGGTATTCTGGGGATGGGGTATGAGGAGATGGGTGACTAACTTGCCTTTTTTTAGTTTGTTGGCTGTTTTGTAGGGCTTAGATACAGAATAGTGTTACATTTTACCTTATATAATACTGAATCCATGTGCTGAAACTGTCTTGATTATCATTTTTTAATGAACAATGAGTCAATGATTTGACGAAGAACAAAATATGATGAGCATTTCTCAAGTCTGCCTGTCTATGATATATGTAATCTTGGAGCATAGTATATATATTTATTATATTTTCACTTCTCATGAGGGGGCACAGGTCTACCATCTAAGAGAAGTGCCATAGCGTACACTGCCATTATTGTGTTCAAAACCCCTAGATGGCTGGAAATGATCCTCCCCAAGTCTTTTCAGCTATATGCATTTGGTCGTAATACATGGCTTTCATGACTGCAATACTGTAAACTAAAAAAAAGTTCATAAATTCCTATGATAAATGTATAATGACCCCAAATCTGTCCACCATGTCTCTCTTTCATACATTGTTTTATTGTCATGTTTATTGTCATGTTTCACGAGGGTAGTCCTAATTCAGTGCCGAAGCACTGCTTTCCATATGAGCACTCATTGTGGACAATCGGGATAAAGCGCCTTGTTCAAGGGTGCTACGCAGGCTCGAACCTGTAATCTCTTGATTACTAGCTCGACGTATTAGCCGACTGGCTCCACATGCCCATCGGTTGAATATTTAGCCTAACGTATCCCCAATATATAGTCTCATTCCAACCATCGCCCAAGCGCAACAATGTCAGACCATCATCATCCATTTGGAGGGAGATATGAGCGCAATCACTATCTAACAAATTACACTAACTGACAGTCCTATATTCTGACAACTGCATATTTTATCACAAATCTCATTTGGGGGAACATAGGGGCTGCGGGAAGAGCTAGGTTTTGCAGGGGTAGGCAGGGTAAACCCAGGCACATTCTAACACCTGTAATGTGGTTGCTCTGTCGTGGAATCTAAGAACCATATACAGTATACGGTCTACGGACAACATTCTGGCTACCCACATCAGTTCCTAACTTTCTTTCATATTTTGTCCACCTATTTTTTTCATTTGTCAATATGTTGATGGCGTCCTCAAAATTGTGTAGGGCACCCCACCTCTGCCCCAACTGGCCACACCACTGTATCTTAGTGTTGATGTTCGGAATCAGAGAGCACTAGGACGGAACAGGCCATAAAATCAATATGCCATGATAGAATTTGTCAAGATGCCAACTTTACTCAGTCAGTCAGTGGACTATATAATACTCACTCACGCCCCATGCTGAAATAAGAGTCGTAAAACCTATAATCCCCCATGGGGAATCTATATCAACGGGGAGTGAGTCTTCGATTGCTTCATCGTGTTACTTGGTAATCATTATCAACTTCAGGGGGTTCTGACTACGGGCGACCTTCGAGGAATCACTGTTGGTTTTTGGATGGAATATCTACTCCTCCTGTGGTCATGACAACACAAGCATGTAAAACTTGTTATCGCAGAATGAACCTGTTTGTTCGTTGGTAAAGTTCAGAGGTAGGCAATAGCACAATTTTTTTGTTAGAATAATTCCCAACTAGAAATAACTATGATTATGTATGCAGGGGGAGCAGGTAAATTGGGGCCTAGATGTACTGCTTGCGAAATGTGAAAGGAATGGGATGGGATATGTCCCGATCCCATGCTAAGACCACTATTGGAGGTACTTAGGCCTACTTGTGTTAACGAGTATTGAACACAACTTTCTGATGACCTAAAATGCCCTGTTGATAAGATGCGATGATTATCATGAACTTCTGTATAATAGTCCAGTGTTCGACCTCTCACATGCAGATTGATAAGATGAGATAACTTGTAACAGGAGCATTGTAGATGGGTGGTGTAATTGACTGTGTGGATTTCCTCAACAAGAGTAATCTGGCTGCGGTCATAATGTCAAAAGGTCAAGAGTGGTCAAAAAGTCAAATGAGGTCAAAGTAGGTCACCAGATGCAGTTTACACAGACAAACACACTTTTCCATTAGGTCTACCCTATAAAATGTTCCGTTGTCGAGATATATAAGGATAATCCTAATGTGACCTTGAATGACCTTGACCGGACACCAAAACTAATAGGGTTCTTCCTCTCCATATATGTAACCTACCGGTATGTACCTAATTTGAACTTGCTACATGCTTGCATTGTATAGTATTTTGAGTTTCGCTCCCCCCTGACATAGAACGACCTTGACCTGACACCCAAAACAACAGGGATTTCATCTCCATATAGGCCTATGTAACATATGTACCAAATTTGAACTTGTTACATGTCTGCGTTCAACAGATATCGTGTACACAAGAAGTGTAACAAACATACAGACATACACACACATCCACAATTGCATAGATTCCTTTTACAATCGACAAGGAATCAATAATAAGTTAGTACCGTGGTATGATAGGCCTAGGCTAAGCCTTTACGAGCCCCTGTGGGCTTTACACCATCCATAGGTTTACCTACACCTTACACCTAATAGGGACCATGTAATATATATGTCCAACCTAAATACCAGGTATGAGGTATCTGCTCCTTTGCGCTCAGTTGTTATCATGTTCACAAAGTTTTAAGACTTCGACCTCTGTTGACCCCAGATGACCTCAGACCATACCCCAAAACAATAGGGACCATATACTCCATATGTTCGACCTTCATACCATGTATACAATGTCTGCACCATTTCGTTCACTAGTTATCGTGTCCACAAGGTTTTTAGACTTCGACCTCTGTTGACCCCAGATGGCGTTGTCATAGCACTAAAAACAATATGGTTCTACCCACCATAATTGCAATCAGCATACCTGATATGAATCTATTTGATGATTTCGTCCTCTAGATATCGTGTTCACAAACTTCTCGGTTGTACACCTCTCCTGACGTTGAATGGACTTGCGCTATGAACAATAAGGTTCTTCCTCTCTATGATTGCAACCAACATGCCAAAAATGAACATGTTTGGCGCTTTCGTTCTCCAGTTATCGTGTTCACAACAAGATGTCACATACACACACACACACACATTCACGCACACACATACGCACATGCGTGATTGTATAGATTCCTTCGACCCTCGGCAAGGAGTCAATAATTAGGTGTCAAGTTGACTTTTATGCGGGCGGTCCGCCCCGCACTATCTCGAGCCTCCTGATTTAAGAACTGCCCCTACTAAGGACCGTTCCTTAATACGCCGGATCGGAAGCAACTGACTGTAAATACGGGGGGGGGGGGGGGGTAGGGTGGACCGTCGTTTCCCCCATCTTTATCTCCTGGTCTTGTCTTCTGGTGTGCCATTCAACGTCTATATAACCACTATTTTTCTGTGTTTTTTCGTCGTCTTCTTCTTTGCTCCCTTTGCCAACTTTTATGCTGATAATTGATGAATTTCAGTTATTCACCATTGAAATAACGTTTCCATTTTGATGATTCACAATATGTAATTGTAAATGCAGAAGTTGCAGTCGTTTCTGACTAATACTCTCGGACATGTTGACTTCGCTTTGACCCACGACCTTGTTTATAA